>JABSTL010000472.1:0-13924 GCA_013759095.1 Fusarium sp. NRRL 29148
AGACTCTTAATTATTAAACTAAATTGCCTCTCTTTATGCCTTATACTATCTTCTAGTATTTAACTACCTCTCCTTTTAGTCTTTTTCTAGTTATGTAATTAGTATAATCTAACTTTAAGGCTTATTTAGGTTAAATGCTTTGCGGTATAGGTTAACCCATCTCAATTATATGATGCCACCAGTTTAACAAGGGGGACGCTCCAATGAGCCGGACTCTAGAGGCCTGTCTACGGGCTACCAAATGGTGGGACAGTGCTTAATTAGCTGACGGTCACACCTCTGGGATCTTCTGATCTCTCAGGGAATCAAGTCATCTCGACGTCTCTATCAGCCCCTGTTTACCGCCGCTGTGGTCGCAAATAGAGAAGACTGCTCAACTCAAAATTGATATACTATATGAAACCAAGAATTGATAGTGCATTGATACTCATAGGGACATGCCAGGCTTCTGAAACCAAGGGATGACAGAAAGACACTGAGCTGACTTGTGATTCATTCCCGAGCGAGAGTTGAACATAGGCCTTCAAGTTCATCGGCATGCATCTAAAGATGTTCGCCCCTTGTAGAGACACCTAGATAAGTATCCTCGGTATGTCACGACCCCAGATCTTGAACCAGAGACTGCTTGTGCTTTTCAGGCTTGGTAGGAATAGCACTCGATGTAATTACTTGAGGAACCTTTGACTGTTCAGATAGTGGATATCGTTAGCTTAGAAAGCTTCTCATGGTGGAAATGAGATGCTGCCTACTCAAGCACGAACAGTGTTTTACTTGCCGATGACCTAGAGGCTTCTGACATACCCGTCATGATTGGATGGGGATATGCTATGTTTCATCTGAACTGTGCTTGGTATTCTTGGTAATACTCGCCCAGCATGATAAAATACTAACAAATCAAGAGCTTGGCTTTTGCTCCTTGTGATCCTATGCAGGTCCGAACCCAGGTATCCCTAATAAGCACAACTTTTACGTATTTGCCCAAACTCCAGCCGTATGTAGAAAACAGAAACTCGGTCCAATATCTCATGCCTTGAGTTAAACTCCTCTGATTGAGAAGTTTCACAAATACCAAAGTCCAACCCTTGCAAGACACCCTACGCTATGCTAACCTCCATACCATGTTATTTCCCATGACAGATACATATGCATTTGTTTATGCCATGAAATCATCTTCAATGCTGCCTCGCCCGCTGGGTTGGCTGAGATCAATCCTGCCAGCTCCGTCCACAATGTCATTGGTATCCTGTTCGCCTGGCGCAGACGTACCCGAGCGGACCTGCACCTTGACTTCGCCTTGTATGCCATCAACCCTTATCGTTGACACGGTGGTACCGCCAGGGGCAGGCCTCAGGTTAGGCGGTGGTGAGAGGTTGACAAGTTCACGGAAGAAGTTGTTGGCAGCCTCGCAGCCGTCCAGCAGCCACTTGAGACAAATCGTCACTCGCTCCTTGGCATATGGGTTGTGGTCGTCGTAGGCGCAGCAGTTGAGGAGAGGCACAATTCCGTTATACTTGACCATCTGCATCTGCACAGCAGGGTTTCCAGGGCTGCTCTGACCTTGAGGTGGCTGCAAAAGAGTGGCGATGATGGTAAAGATTTGTCCTTTGATTCCGGACCAGGGGAACTTATGCGCTGGCTCCTGTAGAGGAGGAGGTGGTGGCGATGGGGGAATCCCGTCATCTGTAGCAGCGTATGGTCGCTCGACCATAGGATTGCCGTCACTGTCATTCCGGGGTGACCGCTTGGGGAGCTCAATAAGAGGCTTCTTGGGCACTCCAGCCTCCAATCCAGTCAATATCGTGATAAGATCGTAGATGGCCTCCCATTCGATCAGCTTGGCCCGAGTGTCCAACATCTCAGCAACGGTTGTGAGAAAGTCGAGGTACTGAGCCAGGCCATCCTTGGCACGTTCCATATCCCAGCTGTCCACTGGAAACTCGGAAGGGTCACAGTTCTCTTCCCGAATTTGAGCTTGAAGATGCATGAGGGCGGCACATTCGGGGACGATACGGCTTCGAAAGAAACTCAAGAAGAAGTGAACAAGCTTAATGTCACGGGAATTGTCCTTTGTCTCCTGAGATGCTGAGCTGTTGTTTATACGAGCTCTGAACATGTGGTTGACAAGTCGCAGAAGGACAGTCTGAGCGGGCGAGATGATATCCTTGGGAATACGCAGCGAGTTCCAGGCGTATGGAATCAAGGCGCTGTGATGAAGGGCCTCCACAATCTGAGTAGTGACCTGGAAGATGAGAGACTGCTCATCCTTTTCCCAGACAGCAATGAAGACTAGCATCTCTCTGAGGAGACTCTTTCCGCAGTCGAGGGCCAGGAACATGCGACACCGGGTCTTCTGGAGGTTCTCGCCTGCTCGAGTCAACCCTGAACCGGCGTTGTCCAGAATACATGACTTGACAATCATGTGCAGAGCCTCGATTTGTTTGGGATCCAAGATGTTAGGCACCTCAGTTAGCAGACCGGTGAGTGGCCCCTCTCCATAAGATTCGTCATCGTCAGCGTCCTCTTCATCCATGATATCCTCCACGTAGTCGTGGGCATACTCGTGATTATGGTCATGATGGTGATGGTGGTGATCATGGTCATGGTCGTGGTCGTGATCACATTGGCATACGCACTCCTGGTCATCTTCGTGGTCATGGTCATGGTCGTGATCGTCATGGTCATGGTTACACTCGTGGTGATGGTCGTGGTGATGATCGAGATGGTGCTCATGATCATCGTGTTCGCAGTGATGGCAATGCTCGTGTTCCGAGAGTTCTTCCTCCTCAACAACACCTGGCGGCGGAGAGTGGTCTGTTCCACAAGAGTGAGCGTATCTATGCACGAGATTATTGCGACAATGTTCCAGGCGGCTCTGGGCAAACTCGACAGATGGCATCAGGACTAGCCATTCTTCGTAATTAGGGTCACGGGCGTTCAGCCACCAGGTATCAACTTCTCTCGAGACGCGCCCATATGCACGATCTTGTTCGAATTTGTCCGTCTCATCGGGCTTCCACACCGGGTTGATCTTGTCCTCGGTGTTAGCAACATCTCCAGGAACATCCACAGAGCCGTCCGGGAGCCAGTTCCAAGCCAGAGGTCTAATCGGGGCGAGGTTGCCGGGCGGTTTTGAGGCTTGGTTCTGGGCGTAATCTTTGAGCAGCTTCCTGGCAGTGTCACATAGCTTAGAGTTCCTATCGAGCCAATGCTGGACCTGTCGCTTTGCCACGTCTGGCCGGAAGCCTGAGCCATCGCCTAGACTATCCTCGGGACCCGAAAGCGCGCCGTCGTCATCAAATAGGACGTCAAACCAAAACGACATTTTGTTCCTGTCGTGTTTTGCAGTCCAGTTGTGGGCTTGCTGTAACGACGTTACTAGCAGCTTTTTGTCTAGATTCTTTTGTCAGTGTGGGAGGATGCGTCTCAACACCGCAAATACCTACATAGCTCCGTGACATCACCGAGTTTTAATCTTTGGTTCTCATCGAGAATCTCTCCATCGTAGCCCTTGCTCGTTACGTTGACACAGAGAATGATGGTCTGATATACCATTTGATCAAAGTGAACCGCCGCGCAGATGTCTTGCGGCACCTCGGGCTCGGCATTCACGAGGAGATTCCTGGCAATGTGCATAAGCTTGATGAGAGTCGCTATATCCTCCTTAATTGTCGCATGGTTCATAACAATCAAGGCAGTGCTCTCCTGAGGAGTGACGCCCTTCTCTGGATCGTTGAGGCTTGACAGCGGCCCTACAGATCGTGTGGTGAGGCTCGGTATGGCGGCTGCAAAAATTCTTGTGAGCCAGATCCAAATCGCCACATTTCTTGAGATGGCCTCGCTGCACGCTCGTCAGTGATAAGGCCCGCATAAAGAGCGAGGCTGAGGCTTACCGCGCCTTGCGTATTGTATGTGTTTTCTCTAATGTTTTTGTGATCATAGAGCTCACTTTAGCTGATGTCTGAGGGCCCATGGGAGGAGACTGAGTGTAGTGGCCTTCAAGGCAGACGAGGGCGGCAGCGAAGCATCGCTCCTCGATAGTTTCATCAGGTCCATTCTCGTGAGCCTCGTTCAGCAAATTGGCGTTGTCGGGAAGTCGGGTCATTTTATCATTTCTTGTCATGGCATCCATATACAGTCGCCGACAAGTTGTGGCTGCCAGACTATTTGATGGGTGAGGTTGTGGTGGGCTATAAATTTTGGCGGAGCTAGGCCACTTAGGTCGGAAAATTTTGGCCGGCTTGGTCAGCATAAGAGAGGCAAAGAGAGAGGTAGAGAAGGTGAGGAAGAAGGCAAATAAGTGTGAGACTGTGAATTTCGAGGCTGAATAAAATATTATAATATCAACGGGGGATAGACTTGAAACAAAACTGATTCAGCTCTATCACTAAATTATCAATACCTTGATTGGGTCAATGTTGATAGAGTGAAATATTCACTAAGGTAGGCATAAAAGAACTCAGCCCCACCAAACCAAATGGTACCACAAGCCGCCTCGATAGAACAAAACATCGAAATAGGAACAAAGGCGTGAAATACTCTATTGAAGTACTTGAGATGTATCTCTAGTAGCTTTTGATAGCTACTCCCAAGACTGGGTAAGCAGACAATGACAAAATATTTACAGTGTACACAGCACAGAGCAGAGAGCACTATGAGATGATAACACACCATTTCGAGGTGGTGTGTCACGTCGAGCCTTGGTAGGCCCTTATGATGACTGTAATAGCTTATCGCAAGTCTATAAACACGGCGTGATAAGCATTCTATACCATAGTTGCCTGCCTACTTATGATCTTTATAATAGAACAATAACAATCTCATGCCAAAAATTTGGTATTTTCAAATGTGCCAACCAACCAATGGTAGAGCTCCCAAGGGTCCACGACCCCTCCATCCCACCTCTCTCTCTGCCCAAGCACGTTTGTAAGCTTGGTCATGGCGGCGGGGTAGCTAATAAGGCACCCAACTAACGTTAGTTCCAAGTTGCGCTGAGGACCAAGAGATATTTCCTCGCGACGACGATAACCTCTCATTCTCATCAACGTTCCAAGTCCTTGCTCCAACTAATCTCGGTTTCAATTCGTCAATATGGGTGACCTCCCCACTACGTTCGACAGTGTGTAGACCACCTTCTCTGTCCATATCAGTCAATATAGGCGCAATACTGATTCTCACATCACCCTCATAGAGCCTGTCCATATCGCCGTAATTGGCGGTACTGGTCTCGGTCAGCTCGAAGGCTTCGAGCCCGTCGCCGCTCTCAACCCTATTACGCCTTGGGGGCCCCCGGCCTCGCCGATCCAGATCCTCTCCCACAAAGGTGGCTACGTCGCTTTCCTTGCTCGCCATGGTGTTCACCATCAGTTTGCTCCTCACGAGGTCCCGAACCGCGCAAACATCGCTGCTTTACGACATATCGGCGTTAGATCCGTCATTGCCTTCTCCGCCGTCGGTTCTTTGCAAGAGGAGATCAAGCCTATGGACTTTGTCGTCCCGGACCAGGTCATTGATCGCACAAAGGGCATCCGTCCCTTTACCTTCTTCGAGGGTGGTGTAGTTGGACATGTTGGCTTCGCCGACCCTTTCGATGCAGGCCTTGCCAAGGTGGTCAAGGCTTGTGCAGCTCATATGGAAGGTGACGGCGTCGTCTTGCACGAGAAGGGCACGGTCATTGTCATGGGTAAGAGACCTGTAGAAGCAATGCCAATTCCCCGAACCATCCTCTGACAAACAATCTAGAAGGACCACAGTTCTCAACTCGCGCCGAGTCCAACATGTATCGATCTTGGGGAGGATCTGTTATCAACATGTCGACCCTTCCTGAAGCCAAGCTTGCCCGCGAGGCCGAGCTGGCCTACCAGGTGATTGCCATGGCCACCGACTATGATTGCTGGCATTCATTTGAGGATGTTAATGTTGAGCTGGTCATCAAGTACATGAAAGCCAACAACGAAAATGCCAAGCGACTCGTAGCGGGTGTCTTGGATCGACTTGCTGAGCTCGAGAACAGCGACCTGGTTCAAGCAAAGCACTGGGCTGGTGCCTCTCAAGGAGCCGTCAAATTCATGACTAAGCCAGCTGGCCGTGATCCCGAGGCCACGAAGAAGGTCGAGTACCTTTTCCCTGGCTTCTGGGAAGAATAAACTTAAGGTACCTAGTCAGAAACTGAAAGAGACGGATATTCGAGGGTAAACCAAATACCTACTTACGTACACAAAGACGGATTGGCTTTTGCTGTGATAGAGGCGTTATTGTAAAGCGGCGGAATAATCATCGGTCATCGATAAAAGCTCGAATTCCATGCGTCTGCTTGCTCGTCGATGAGTTATTTCGAATCATGCACTCGCCAATGGGCACAAAGACCCAATTGAGGTCAGAATAACGTGAGCTATTGAGAGCACAGGTCCAATTGCTGTCGATCAGACCTTTTTTAATAAGACAGTAAAGTACGCTCACGACGTCACCGGGCTACGACACAATAGTCAATGGTGTTGAATGACCCCTGGTCCCTGACAAGGGTTCGTTGCTGCATCGTCCACACCTGAGGCTCATGGCTGAAGATGGCTTTTTTTTTTTGTGGCAGTCGATTTCTGGTGTCACGCTTTGATGTCGTGTT
This sequence comes from Fusarium sp. NRRL 29148, assembly GCA_013759095.1. Lineage (NCBI taxonomy): Eukaryota > Fungi > Ascomycota > Sordariomycetes > Hypocreales > Nectriaceae > Fusarium > Fusarium sp. NRRL 29148. Next base: position 6,617 of record JABSTL010000472.1, read on the forward strand.
TTCTCTTTCGTTTCCTCAGGCCCTGCATATGCCCGTTGATGTGGCAAAAGCGGCTCTCACGTTGTCTGTCCGGCCCACAACGTCGCATGCATTGATGTTTCTCATGTCCGGCGTTTTCGCCGTGAAGCATTGAGGCCTGAGCCGTACTGTAAGAACGATTCAGGACATGAGCTGTAAAGTTCCCGGGACCACAAATACTAGCTTTTCAAGCGTCGTTCCTGTGCCTTGTATCCATGTTCGTGAATCATAAATCGGCAACGGCCCGCCCTAAAGGCAGATTCTGCCAGGGCCCTGGTCAAATGCTACCTGACATTTCTTGCAGCTCACATTAGTCTCGCAGCACGGGTGGTCGCTGTACAACGAACGTCCCTGAAGATGTCTTGTCAGTTATAACAGAAGATCTTATTCACACTCTCAACCCATGTGCACGACTTGAATGTTGACGGCAATCCTTGCACTTAGTGATGCAATAATTAGGTGTGTCACTTGAATGATAATTCAATCGTCTTACCTGCGTGCTGCCGTGTGCAGATATGGCCGAATCCATGGACTTTGTACAGCGACAGGGGCGTAGCTGCTACCACACCCTCTTCGATGCGCGTCCTTTAAACGTAGACGCCGCTCGGCTGCATTTTGAGAGAGGTTCGTTCGATCAACAAGATTCTTCTAGGTCGGGACCCTAACACAACTCTGTGGCAGCGTATGCAATGCTGATTCCGACCCCGCGACCCCGCGACCCCTGTGCTTCTGTTGTCTCAGTTGTTTTCTCTTTTGTACTAACCATTTTGTTCCTTGAGGAATCGAATGCCTGAGATATGTTGAAGCTGTGGACATCAGAGCACTTCGGCAGGGTTTCGAAATCAAGCCTGAATGCATATTCCAGACGATGTCCTCAGCCCAGTTGAGCTACTATGTGATAGGCGGTCCCGGTGAGACAGCTTTCATTTACGATGTTGCGATATATGAGTTTGGTTGATCGAAGCAATGCGAATCAGTGCAAAGTCGGTATACATCAGATGCCTGTCCAGCATATCCGGCTATTCGTCAGAATCAACTTCCTCTTTGTCTAACGAACGTTCTGTTGTCCGTCATCAGAGACTCGGTACCTAGCCATCACCTACTGACATCCATTTACGGTAGGCGTAGCTACCGACAGTCTCAAAAAGCTGGCTGAGAGGAGTATGGGACAAGCCATCCCTAAAGATGACGTTAATGAAGAAGATCAACTGGACTTGCTGGCCGACCCGAAACACGCCGGTCCCCGTGGTGACAGGTCCGGGGTGTGACAGGTTCCGTCCATGTCGACTCCGTGGTCACGGCGCAAGCACAGGCTTTCGGCGCGGGAGAGCGGAGCATTTGAAAGAAGAAAAGATCCGAGTTTGGCAATGCCTGAGAGCTGTAAAGGACTCTAATATCACACTAGGCATGGACTGGGTATTGACTGACGGGTGGCTCATGGTATCTATCAAGTCATTCCCAGACATAGAATCAGAATCCACAGCATAGAGACTATCCGTAATGTGCAGAAGGATAGCTGAAACGAACCAACACCCCATGTCATCCACAGAAATTACCACGGCATGTCATATTTGCTTTTGTGTCGTGTGCCTTCTCTTCTTCTTCTTCTTCTTCTTCTTCTTCTTTCAGCTGCGGTGTCGAGTATTATCGCTCAAGCAACCACTTCGCACGATCTTGAGCTCTTAGGCACGAACAGCGCTGTCCTGCGCACATCTCCATAGTCTCTCGACTTTAGTGTTGATGTAACTCCATACAGGACGATGACTTGATAGGGGAGAGGTGATTTTGTGAAAAGCAGAATGGCGGTGGAGCCAATGACTATACCTTGACTCGCGTGCACACACAACACTGCAACTTTATGTGTCCAATCCTTGGCTCCAGCTTGGCCATCACTGACTCAATAATGCGTCGTTACTCACCTACGCCTTAGAGCTGCGCTACCAAGCGCTGTCAAAGCATGGGCGGGCAGAGATTATGCTCTTGTGTGGATTTCCATCTACCGGTCCCGCAGGAGAACATAAGGTTGACGTGTATTGCAGTAGCTGCAACACCAGCGAGTGCAAGTCTTCTTTCTGCCAACGGTTGGCTTTCTATGAAGGTCCGATATCCGCGTTCCCTTCGCCTCGATGTGTTTGTGAAGCATCCGAGACCTCAACAATTGTGAGCTCTGTCGTACAACGTACAACGCGTTTCTTCCTGAGTGGGTATCAGTACTATGTTCATCCCACGTGGCATGCGACAGACTGGAAGAAGCAAGGAGAAGGAATATCAATGCTCGTCAAGACAGAAAACACGCAAGACGTCGTCAGCTGCACATAAGACAAGCCAGGGTGCAGCGGAGCATTTCTAAGCAATATACGGAGTACCAGCAACATCTCACTCTCTGGACATCTGGAGAACCAACGTGCAGGGAACTTGCGAGGCTAATAAGCGATAGTGCCGTGGCTTGCTTGTCAAGTATCGTCGAGTACTGAAAAATCCATTGCACTGTGACGATGCTGGCCTCTCATTTGCCCATCATAACTGACAGAACTGCATCGTTAAAGCCCCCGAGGCTCAACAAAGGCCGGCGGGCTGTTTTCCGGTCGAATGGCAGCGTAAGCGAGCCGGCAATAGTGTTAAACCTGGTAGTTGTCTAAGGTTGTGCAAGGATGGATGGAGGATGTTCGTGGAAATGTCTTGGATCTCGGATCACGCTTAAGGGAACCGCGGCCTCGTAATTGGTCTCGGCTAGCGATCCAGCAGGCACGATCAACTACTCCTGCTGTTTCCGTGTTAGGTCCTTTTGCGGGCCATGACTGTGAATTGAGGTCTTGGCGTCCAACATATCACAAACACAGAGTATCATGACACGACACGACACGACACGACATTACATTGCATTGCATTGGATACAACTACGACCGTATATTGGTCTTTAACCGTGCCGTGTCTTGTCTCGTTTATTGAGCAGTTAAAGAGCTCAAGGACAAGGATGGCCTGATATGATCAGCATCATCACCACTATCAGAACTGATTTTCAGCGGTAACCGGGAAAAGGAAAGGTTAATTGCTTGCTACTCCACATGCCGTGTCATGAAATGTGGTTCTCTCCATGCTTGTTTTGCTTTTTTGAGGCTCTCTCAACTTGACAGCTTCAACTTTGGACGACATGAGTTTTCTGTGGTGGAAAGAAAACGGACAGACAAAAGTGCGTTGAGTTGTATGTCCTAAAATGCATGGAATTGGTCGTTATATCCAGCATTGTAACATACCCCATCTCAATTAAGCTATCGGTGATTTCATAGCTTGTTGTTCATGTTGTGTGTTGTATGTATGTGTGCGTGCGTTGTGTGCTATTCCCCCTGTCCATGCCCTGGTTTCTCGCTTGACCTGCGTTACCGCCCAACAAAGACCTCGTCTGCATTCAAAAGGCAACTATCGACGTGACAGCACGGAATAGCGTTCTGAAAGACATCACATGAGATGGCATTGTTGGTGATAAACCAGTGATTAAGAAGAAACTAACTATAGATAGCCCTAACCAGTATCTTAGGAGTGGTAAATCAGTCAAGGCTTGGGGACACTCACAGCCTTTCGGCCCTGAGGCCCGGTGGAGTCTAGAGACAACACCTGCGCAGGTAGACAACACCATTAATAGAGAGGATCCTGTTGTGTTACCACACCTCACATACTCCAAGACAGGGTGACAAATCCCAATCGCGATCTGTCGGGCTGAATGCTGGCTAGGTAGACACAGCACAGGATGTGATGCGGGTGAGCATCTAAAATACTGTGTCTTCTAACCAGAACATATCTGCCTTCCACTTTATACAAGGCATCAGTTTTGTCGCTTTGGAAGACCAGTGAGCACTACCAAGCCGATTTTGTATTACTCTTAGCCCAACTCTCGGTGCTCAAGTAGCAGAGCACCTTGTTTTTTACGATCTGACGGAGCACGGCCCTGCTATACATAAGGCTGTGAAGTGGTGTTATGATTGTGAGTGACCCTCCATTGCTACAGAAGGGTGTGTGCACCCACGGGGAAACCTGTCGATCGAAATCTATCAGTCCACCCCGCTTGCACACATAGTACTAAGGTGAGGGAGGTGCTCACTTAGTGTTACCAATAGCGTTCATCATCATGCAAGGCTCTATCTTGTCATCGGACATGATCGAGCTCTCGCCAGAGGCAGTGCATAATGACCAATTGACGCTATTCTGCCGTGTTAGGCGGCAACTATACCCGGCTGATAACAAGACGGTTGAACCTTTCCACCATGACCTGGGTCTGAAGGCGAAGGTGTCTGAATTGACTTTGTCAGTCGGCGGCTAGGATCGTATAGGGGTGGAATGCCTATAACGTCACTAACCAGAACCCATGATGATGGTTGGACGTTCTATTGTGTAACCTTGCGCTGTTGATCTGAGTCGAAGCCAAAGCGATATGGATCGATCCGCCAGTGACGGGAATAGAAACAAGGTGACGAAAACCGGAGTGGGAGGATACAAGTCTGCTGTGAAGTGGACAGCTAATGGCCAACGAATATAACCGGCCACTCGTGCCGCGTTGCCAGATGTTTACTACCTGTCTTACATATGTAGAGCCTTTTCATGCATTAATATCTTCTTGCTATAGGAAATACCTTGCCAGTGAAAATCAATCAATCCAGAGGCCCCAATTAAGTCTCGGCGGACCGCGGGAAGAAAAGGAAACCATTTTAGCACCACGGGAGTTCCCTTCCTTGCTCTTAGTGATGTCTACCTTGGCCAAGATTTACGTACAGACAAACGAGACCCACCGAGAACGTTGAAGCTTAAGTTCGATGCTCGAGGCGGCCACAGGATCCAGAGTTCACCGTGATCAAGAATGAGCTTCCGAGTTCACATATCATCTTATAGAAGCCGGGGGTATATTGCCAGGTACTGGAAGGCTTCCAGCTCATGCATGAGTTTAGTTTGGCTTAGTTTAGTATACTTTAGTTCAGTTCAGTTCAGTCTAGTTCAGTGTCAGTTTAGTACAGTCGAACCCTTGCAATAGCGGCGGGCTATTTTTCTGCATCTCACTCTTGCAGCACACCTCCGCTTCAAGACAAACCACATTGGATCAGAGGAGTGGACACTTTTTGACAAATCTTGACTGGACACTCCGAAACAAACATCTTCTTGGACAGGGATCTCTTGCGGAATCCGCCTGAACTCCAACTCTGTCAGACTTTTTAACCGCACTGCTTCGTTACACGTATGCTGTACGTCCAGTAGCAACTGCAGCAGCTGGACAGGTACGCAATCTTCCCCACCGCCTACATATCACAGGCCATCGTGAGATGCAACAATGATCTGTGCCGCGGTAGAATGGGGGCATAATTGGGGCCGAGCCTGGTCAAGCAGCCAGAGAGCATGCTCTTTCCAATGACGAATCAACAGGCGGTCAAGGTGTTGAGGTTTAACCGTGGGACAACGACAATGGCATGCTCCATCCTCGGGAAGACTCGCCTTTGTTGCTCGAGATTCGCAGCAGGACCCCAGACGATTGGCACCAAGGGTTCTGAATAGAACAGCTGAGGGTGTCAGGAACCGCCGTTGAGATAGCACCGGGGATCAACAACGCCATTGTACTACCCACAGAATGAAACCATCACGCTTCCAGTCCAAGAAGGGAAATGAGTCAAAGCTTTGCAGCCAATGGACTCCGATCTGAACCACGCTATCTTCCCATCTGTCACGCTCATGCTGCTTGCTCTCTAGCTCGAGCGGGATCCGTCTCAAACCATGACGTGCATCTGCTTGCCTCTCACCATCCATGCCCTTTAGTGCAGCCACATTGCCTGAAAATAACTTCAAGACTCTCATTTTTCTATGCCAAGGTGACCAGTCACCTGCTCAAAACTGGCGGCCAACTTCACCCGGCTTCCCACAGACCACAGCAAACGAGGCAAGGAAGGGGAAAATAGCGCCTGGCACGGCTAGAACGGGCGAAGGCGGGCCCGTGGGGATAAAGATGGGGTCATTGAGATACCTGAGAGCAATTCATCATTGGATTGAGTTCATATCACCACGTTAAGGCAGTCGAGATGCGCAGGTTGGCTTGTGCTGTGTTTTACGAGTTTTGCAACACAACCTCGAGCAATTGTGGAGGGAACCTGAACACAGGCCACAGGCCCCAAATGCCTAAATGGGCTCTTGTTTCTCACCACATCCTGGAGCCTCATTAGCGCGCTCTGCAGGGGCATGGTCCGCCTAGGTACAGTAGTAAGTAGCATGTGGTTAAAGCTGAAGCTGAAGGTATCTATGTGAGTCCAAAAGATGAGCAAGCTGAGTCTCACATCAGTCGATGCATGGCACTTATTAAGACTAATACGAGAGCGAGACACATGAAACAAGGTAAACAGCACTATAAATTGATTTCCCGTACCGACAGGAAGAAAAAAGAAAGCACGCAGCTCCAAAGAGCGAAAACAAGGGTCTTGATAACTTCCCCAGCACATACCGGAACCCCCATGTCTTATTATGGTGGGGATGTCAATGTCGAAGCATGAGAATGTCACCCTCCACGCTCTCGCCCTAATGTAGGATGAACCACTTCTGGTCAGGTCTGGGACATGGCCAAGATCCATCCCATTTTATTCTACCACCTTACGCACCTAAACACGCTCCAAGTACTGGGGTATAGCTATGGGTATGGGCGTGTTATCCAGCAGCAGCAGACCAAGCTGCATTGCCTAGCATGCACTGACGTTGAGCTGTCAAAACGGCACCACAAGGGCAAGAAAAAAAACACAATCAGGCATTGCGCTGCTTTGTTTCAACAGACAGGATCCACGCTGCCACAGCGGCAATTCTCTCTCCTTTTCTCTTGAATCGTCTCGAATCAGATCGACTCAAATCATATCACGGCCCTTGCCTGCCTGCCTGTCTCGTCGGCCCTCACACATTCCTATCGTCTGCGGCCCTTATTCGACTCATCCCTGGGCGGTCGTCTCCATTGAGCAGTGACAGCCGGTAGCACTGGCCGGTGTCTACCAGTAACTTGACAGCGGTAGTAATCACAGTAACCGCCTTCTCGCATCTGCTCGCCGGGTATAAAGTCGGGAAGAGCGTGCCTTGAATCGCCATCTCTTCCTCCTTCACTCGCTAGCATCGAGGTTTGTTGTAGACGAGCTAAACCGCAAATACCTCCCCACAAACTTATTCTTGAATACAACACTGCCATATCGTATCGTGCCGTGCTGTAACATACCGTTCCACAGCGCGCGCCTATTTTTTTTTTTTTTTTTTTTTTTTTTTTTTTTTTTTTTTTTTTTTTTTTTT
>JABSTL010000473.1:0-25116 GCA_013759095.1 Fusarium sp. NRRL 29148
TTTTGGTCACGATAATTTACGTAATTCTTTTCTTTGTCTCGGGTGGAAAAAAAAAAGGCATTGGGAGCGACTGAGATTCAGGAATACTAACATTAATGAGTACTGATTCATATATTGAACTTGTCGTCGTGAACACCTGAGCTGGACGAGACAAGTCTGTGGCGTGGATGTCCCTCTGACCAACTGCATAACGTCACCATGGTTAAGCGATGGCAGTGGCAGGGTAAGAAACAGAATCCGTGAATGGAGTGACAGGAGTCGACGCATCCGAGCAACTAATCACCACGCATGATGACTATAAATAATAGGAAGTCTTGTTGCAGACGGAGACAACAAACCACTCCCCCAGCTATAAAGTAACGAACTAATGCGAAAGGCTAAAAGCAGAAATGACAAACACTTCACGAACTCACTAAGGAAACTGAATTCTGAGAATGTCGCCAGACCAAACGTGACGGCAAGACATGTTTCAAGGTGAATGAAAAAGAGGACAAGGTGTGCGTGGCGTGTAGAGCTAGGCGGGACAAGGGAGATAAGGCTCTCGACAAAGATGGCCTTGAGATTGGGGAGCTGAGGAAGGTTGAAGGTGGAAAAGAGTTTTGGGAGTTCAAGAACTGGAGGAGGTCGGGTTTGAGCAAAGTGAATCAACCAGACAGACATTACCATTCACAGGATCATCTTTACCTTGTGATCGGCGCATCTCGTTTGGCCACTGTGAGTATTTGTAGTGAAAGCAGCTGATACGTGCTGCGTGCTGCGATAGTTCACTGCCACAGGGTAGCATTGAGCTGAATCACCTCTCTGAAGCAAAACTTCCCGACAGTGATGTGAGACGGGGACATCATGGAGCATGAATACAAAAGTAGCGTGATTGTCCACAGACAGAGAAAGAAAACAAGCGAGCAAACAAACAAACAAACAAGTCAATTGCACCGGCACTAAGATTCACAACCCCAAGTCATATCAAGCCCCCAAACTTTCACCATGACAGAAACATACGACAAACCTCCTGAGGCAATCCTGTTCTGGCAGTGCAGGCAGCGGATAGACGTGGAAACGAAATGAAAGTACTTCAATAATAAGGGAAACAGGACTTGCAACGGCTGCAAATCAAAACGGGGCAAGGGAGACGTTGCCCTTGATCAGTAAAAGCGCAAGTTGGGGTTTTGCAAAAGGTGGGAGGCGTGGTGGAGTATTGGAAGCATTTGGAGCCAAAGGACCCGGTTCAAGAGGATGGACTGGGGCCTGATCGGATGGAGGAGCGAGGTGATAGTCCTTGAGAGATGGGAACTAAGAACCTGACATCAATTCCCAATGCGATACGCAACACTTTTGATTTTACTGGAATGTCCGCCTTCTGTAAAAAATACGCTCTGAACGGTCTTAGAGGCTATAGGGTATTGTCTTCTAAAAGCTGAAGCTTATCCGGATCTTTCAGTGTTCGGGCTGATATGTCTCGTTGACATGTCATAAGCTTTGTCTATCCGCCACGTTTAAGAGATTAAAAGAGGCTTCAAACACAGTGCAAAAATGTAAACGATACGCCTGTAGGCAATGTACTCATTGCCCTCACCGTTACCCAATATCTTGCTTTTGGCTGGAAAGCTAGGCATCCTAATGACTGACTCTAAAGCTGTGTAAAATTAGCGGAACATCTCATTCAAGTTAAGATCTTAAATTTCCTTTCTTCGTTGATCACTCCGTCTCATCAGCATATATATTCGTAAGTAAACGCAGCCATTGAGTCTTGTTCATGGAGTCCTTCACTGACGGGCAGCATAGCTATAAAAGTGGCAGCTTCTCCCACGAACATCCAAGAAACGCCTCAACAATCTCTCTACAAATTGAAGGCAAAGTCCGTAACGCGACAGCCATGGCCGAGGTGAACAACGTACCTCCCGAAAAGAGTGCCTTCTGGGTGTGCAACCAGTACAAAGGTGAGGGAGAGAAATGCGCCAATCTCAATGATATCAAGGATAAGAAATGTGATGATTGCAAGATGGGACGAGATAAGAGAGATTTGGCCTGCAACGGAAGAATACAAGTCATTGGGAAGCTGAAGAAGGTGGAAGGGATAGTGGAGTTCTGGGAATATATTGACGTGGATGTTTGAGCTTGGTAGAGTGGAAGCGACTGCGGTTGGGTTCAGGGTAATCAGTGACGGTTGAGAACACGGAAGACTGGTTCATAAACAGGATCAAGCGTCTCTTGTTCATGTTTTTGGTTCTCTTTACTTCGTGAATCGCCATCCTCATGAAGTGATTTATATTTTCTCCGACCACCAGTCAGAGCGTTACAGTGAGGCGCTTGCCCGCAGGGTAAGTGACACTATCTCAGCACCACAGTGAACCAGCCAAGAAATACAAAGGTCATTAGCCAAACAAGTATAAATACCATGGAAAGGAACTCTGAAATAATAACTACAGCACGCAATAATTCCTCACCAACGAAATCATCAACAATGCCTATGGTAAATAGAATTCGAGAAGACACCGAGGTCTGGAAGTGTATGCGAACGAACGCCGATGGGACAACATGCCCTGGGGCAACAGAGCCAGCACAAATGCTTTGTGAAAAATGTGGATTGAAGAGAGATGTCGGAGCAGTCGCTAATAATGAAGATGGTAAGAAGATTGGAGAGTTGAAGAAGGTTGAAGCTACCGGGATCGAGCATTGGGAATTCAACGACAATTAGCTTTGTGTAGGAAAGGATCGACAGGTTCTGTAGGCAAAATGAATTGAACATAGACATGGCTTTTGCCGTCATGATGGGAACACTGCTGTATTTTCCTCTTTGTACCAATGTACTTGTCACACTATTCCGTAATGATAAAGCGAATTGCTGAGGGAGATCACGCCAAGCTGTTCTGCTACTTAACCTCCAACCTCAACGCATCATACTGCACGTAAAGTGTATCCGGCAAAAGTGCCGTCTCAACACTAGAAGCATTGAACGGCAAACTCAACACAAACTCATTCCTTCCCACTCTCAGCCTCTCAGCCGAAAACTCAAACTTATGCTCAATGTTCTGGCACGCAACCGCACTACGAACAGCACACGACCCGCTCCGCCAGTAGGGAATAATCCATGTATCCTCATACCCACCGTTCACGTTAACAGTCCAGGGTAAGTTACTGTTGAAACGATCGTTGACGGGCGTCCATTTCGCGTTGCCGTTGCCGGTGCGTACGCCGGCGAGTTGCACTGTGAAAGTAGCTGTTTTGACGTTTTTGAGTTGTTGCTTCGTTAGGTCGAATGTTATGATCCAGTTGTTGACGTTGTCGTAGTAATTCTCTGATCGGAGATGGTTTCCCTTTGCGGCGATGAAGGACCAGTGGACGTAGTTTAGATCTTCAGCTTCTTTGTCTTTTCCGATATGGAAGCTTACACCCTTGGGGAAATCTTCAACAAAGTCATATTTGGCCCAGTAAATGCGGTATTGCTCTGGCTGAAGAGGCTTCGAAGTATCAGGGGCGTATCCGTGAAGATACTCGCCTGATGACTTGTCTGGTGTACCAATACGCCAAAGTTCTTTTCCAGCGTTCTCCTCTTTCCATGTGAAGCTTCCTTTGTTGTGGGATTTGGATATGCGAATGTCGTCTTTGATGTACCATCCAAAGACTTCGTCAGCGTAGATGGTGACTCTGTACACGCCGTCCACCACCTGAGGAATTCTGAAGTCACCAGACTCATCGATCTCGGCCCAATACTGAAGTGACTTTGTGTTGAACACATTCAGCTGGAAGTCCTGGTTATTCTCTGAAAGAACAATGATCGGCCTTTTTGCGCTTTTGGGAAGCTTCACTTTCCCACTGTAAGTAGTCCGCCTTGCTGACGGGGTATAGTTGGGAACATGTTGAGCAATGCTGTCATAGAACTTCGCATTCCACTCTGGATCCGCGTACTTGGCGGCATCAGCTCGGAGATCAGCAATTGTCGCGTCTTTGTCGCCTTTGTTGAAGTAGTAGAACTGTGGGCCCCAGGTTCGATCAAAACCATGTGTGATGTTTGGCATCGGTGCGCCGTGATGGCCAGATACGATGTAATTATACACAATTCCATCAACGACGAGATCAGAGTGCAAGGGTCCGCCGTAGTATGTCTCTCGTGTATTGTGAACAAGCCATGCACCGAACGTACTTCCATCAGCACTGGTAGAGCCATCGCTGAACTGGCCGTGGACGTCGTGGTTCCGCCAGCTCTCTGAAAGAGTGTACTTGGTCCAGTAGTCCGAGTATTGCTCAACATAAGGGTCATCGGTTTTGTTGCCGACATACCACGTAGCATCTTGAACTGTCAGAGCACCAGAGGCATCTGGCAAAGGACCATAATTCCCCTCGCTGGTGGAAAAGTGTGTCCAAAGCTTGGTATTCGGCCTGAACAGTGTGCGCAATTCACCGAGATCTCGTAAGAATGGCTTCGATGCGTTGAAGTATGTAAGCCGAGTAAAGGCATGCAGACCTGTTTCTTCACCCCGAAGGAAGAAGTACTGCGACAGAGTCTGATTGGTAGGCTTGTAGGTGTCGCTCATAACAATGCCGCCATACTTCGTTCCAGTAGAATCAGTACCTTTAACAAGGCGGAGATCTGCGGTGCTTCCAGGTGTCCAGAAACCAGTTGGGATACAAGAGCAGTCAACATAAGGCCCCTTGCCGTTGTTGCCGCTCAGCGGTCCGAGAAGATCTTGCCCATCGAGAGTCGCATCGATGATATGTCCACTGGACTTGGCGAGAACAACCGCGAAACGTTTGTTGGAGAGCGAGATGTGGGTAGAGTTCTCAGCAGTGGTAAATTCGGCTAAAGCATGGCTGATTAGCCCAGCGACCAAAGCCAACGACTTCAGCGAGAAGAAAACCATGATGATTGTGCTTTTGATCGCTGATGTCCACTTAAATTGAGATGTCGGCATTTTAAATGCAGACATCGCACTCGGCTCAATTGAACCGAAGACTTCGGCTGTAGATGCACCGGGGGGAAGACCTTATCGTCTGTATGGATGGGATAATTTATCCGCTTGAGTCCCACCACTGGGCCGCAGGACGCGGGGAAGACAGGGGCAGACATGACGATGTCTTGACCGCGAGAGGCTAAGATCTGCATTGGCAATCTTATTCAGGCAGTTCCAAAAAGTCTTCCGGATGAGTATGCACAGCTCAATATGAATTGCCATAGCCGGCAGTCTGACCGCAAATCCCTTCTCAAGTTGGCCCGAAAATGTTGGTAGCACAATCGCTGTGGTTGAGACCTGAGGTAGCCGACGTTGAACCGAAACCAGTGACGATGGAATACGCTACCTCAGGTAGTCTTACATTGGCGGTCGGCATGACTCACCATACTGACTACTTCTCAATAGTCTTAAACTCACGTTCCTAAATCTCTGATATACTAGTAACACCTTACGAAGCCGAATCTCTCACCAAGAGAAACCATGGAACCGCCTGTTGATATGAAAGACCGCCTTCGTGCATCATATAACTCGATTGCACCAGCATACAACGCCTGGACAGCGCGCCACAACGAACTTCGTCTCAAATATCTCGATAAACTTCTCAATTCCTGCCCAGAACTAGAATTAACTGGTGATACGGCGAAGAAGCAAGTCCTTGAGCTTGGATGCGGTTCTGGAAGCCCTTTCACCTCAACTCTGCTCGCTCGAGCACCGTCAGTCCACGTACACGCCAACGACCTCTCCGACGTTCAACTAGATCTCGCGCGACAAAATCTAGCGCAACACCAAGACCGCGTTGAGTTCCATCCCGGCGACATGATGAAACTAGACTTTGAACCTGGTTCCCTCATAGCAGTCGTGGCATTATACAGCATTATTCACTTGCCACAAGAAGAACAGAGACAGATGATGCGGCGAATCGGTAGCTGGCTTGCTCCAGGCGGTGTCTTTCTGTCTACCTTTGGTACTGATGAGGCATCGGTAATCACCGAGGAGAAGTGGATAGACGAAAAAGGCTGGATGTTCTGGAGCGGGCTTGGGAAGGAAGGAGTTATAAAGGCGTTGACTCAAGAAGCTGAGTTGGAAGTTCATCATGCCGTTCTGGAAGAAGATGTAGATGATAGGTTTATATGGATTATTTCAAGAAAGGGTAGTGCATAATTACTAGCTTCTCTTGGCTGATTAAAGTTCTCAGCTGCAAGTTTCAACTTCAAGAATCTTATTGGAAGTAAGGACCTGTATTGCGAGCCCGCATGTGCTCTAGTCTACGTGCATGTCCCAAGATCCTGAGTCTCAGCTCTTCCATTCTTGATGAATTCGTTTCTGTCTTTCCATTGCCTCCTCGCGTATTCTCAGCATATCCTGCGTAACCTTGAGCTCTTTTCTCTCCTGAGTTGTGCTGGCATTTCTCCTTTCTTCACGCTATCGAAGTTGCCTTCATATTTGCCTTTATACTTCGAAGCAAACTGGCATAATGATGGATAATAACCATTGCTATTTCTAACGAAGTAGTAGTGTCTGAAGTCTTCGTTCCATCTGTCAGACCATTCTCGGAATTTCTTAGCAGTCATTGCACCCATGGTATTGGCAGTTGTTTGTTGCAGATATGTTCGCGTGACGTGGTAGTTCATTGAACGGAAGTCCAACATCCAGTCCACTGTCTTATATCACTCAAAGAGCGCCAGGATGTTCTCTATGATACGGTTGGTTCTGAGACAGTGATGTCAAGACCGGAACGTATGCGAAGTATCACATACATACAGGAGCTATCATCATTGCCGCAAGTCTCTGGGCTTTCAGAGGCGCAAACCACAGGAAGATAGGTCGTTTCTGGTTTGTTGCCTCAAGTTAATTGATTACGTGTAAGGAGTCATGTTATTGATGGGCATATAGATGCTGTGAGAAACATGAGCAGAGATATCTGGAATTCAAGTTGAATACTTGGCCAGACGGTAGATGTATAATTATGAGTTATTTATGACTTAAGAGGAAATACAAATGATGAGAATTCAATTGAGTTAACTTTCAATATAATCAGAAGGGCCGTCCGCGTTATTACTATTGGCGCTCACTGGAACCAATGATTGCTACCCATCATAGCCTTTGGCTGCCTGTTCAGGTAAAGCGATCCTCTTCCCTGTCCCCAAGGCCAATTACCAAGATAAAGCAATAAGACTCGCGGGCTGTGTATTAAACAAAATCACAACGTATTTGTGGGCGCTTCCTTGTGCGGATCTTGATCAATCTTGTACACCCTTGGGTCTACCTTCTTCGGATCATCGGTATGGGCCTGCGTCACATACTCCCAGTATTTATCCAATCCTTCATATTGCATCAGAGCACAAAAGTCTGCAACTGTCTCCTCTACGCTCTTGTCGCCGCGCATTTCTATCGTCAATCGAAGCTTGTCATCCCACTGGCTGTTCCAGCAGATCTTATGCTTCATGATGAATTCGTTGAGTTTCTTCTCTGGGGTGCCCGTGACTTTGCTGAAGAATCTTTGCGCCGTGCTTAGTTTCTTTTCGCGCCATATGGTGTGCACGTGCGTGGGCCTGGTGGCGGAAGTTGGTTCAGACATGGTTTCTTGAAGTTGTGTAGGGATGGTAGGTTGAGAGGGCGATGACTGTCAATTATATATACCAAGATAGCAGACATTGGCTGTGACGAGGATATTCTCTTCACAACTGCTGAACAGCGATGATGCCTAAGGAAACCGTAACTTGTTCACACATCAAGGAACATCCTCGAGTATCCAAGCCCTGTTCAGACTCACTGACGAATGCAGTTTAGCTTTGATTTGCACGAACGAATACTCTTTCGACGTTTGCCAAACGGCTTCTTCTGTGTCATCCTACCGTTACACCTAGAAGGAAATGTAGATAAGAAATCAATTAAAAAGTGCTGCTGGAACTACCTCCTGAATCATTATTGGTGCTCAGCGGATCGCATCAAAATTCCCCGCCCTGGTCGCGAATTGCACATCAAGGAATGTTCTCAACCACTGTCTGGTTCCTTTTCCCTGTCAATTGTGAAGAGAAAACAATAAGTCGAGAGAGAATCGTAGTAAATAAGTCCAGAAACCGCTTCTGAGACCTCTGACGTCCGATGAAGTTGACTAGTCCATGATACACATCACTGAATCAAACTCATCCGGAGTGTCTGTCAGAACATACGCCACAAATTCGTAGTACTTGTCCAGCCCTCCAATTTCCATCTGCGCAGCCAGGTCTGCTAGTGCCTTTTGCGGTGTCTTGTTGTCCAATGGTACCGTCAATCGGAACCCATCATCCCAAAAGCCCATATGGTGGTGAAGTTTATGCTTCTTGATAAATACGAGAAGCTTGGTTTCTGCTACGAGGATGAACAGAGCGAACAGTCTCTCCAACTTGCTCATAGGCCTTCGGTCCCATATTGTGTGGACATGCGTGAGTTTGGCGGCGGCTGGTTGTGACATGGTTTCCGAGAAATCTGTAGGGAAGCTTCAGTGAGTCAGTTAAATGTGTTATTTGTAGGTGAGACTTGTTGAAAGCTTAGATCGCCGCAGGGAATTTAGAGTGGGTTGACATGGCGGAAGAGTCAGCTTTATATGGAAAAGTCGTTGGCATCATCTGTGATGAAGACGGTCTCGGCACGGCAAATGAACAAGCACAACCAAATCGTCTTTGTCATGCATCAAAGAACGATGGGGGCTCTTCCAGCGCTGTTCAGCTTGGCGCCGAATGCTCTGATTCGCCTTGACTCTCCCTTGCAATTGATCCCTTTCAGCTTTTCGCAAACTCACTTTCCTTTCGATTCTTACGCCAGCACAGCCATTCAAAACAAGTGTCAGACGGGGGCTGAGACGATACATGCCATTAATCGGTGAGTGTATTTTGGGGACTGCCGAGAACTAATCTTCGGTCAATTCTCACTACCAAGTGTTCCTTACCAAGAGTTCCTTACCAAGCGTCCTTTGTCATGGCTCCAGGCCCGGAACACTCCACCAAACCCCAGAAAGCCACCAGTCTATCATCCAAAGGCCGTTGCAATCGATGTCTAGTTCGTCTCCTTTCCAACTTTCCTTGTGGTCATCAAATCTCCCACTCCTCCAGGTCTGCAATGTCAACCTCAACGTGATCGGCATTGCAACCAGTCACAGTGAGCCTCCACTGCCAGTACTTATTGAGTCCTCGTTTCTTCATCGCCTTGAAAACGTCGTCAATCGTGTCCTCCACGCTGTTGCTCTCCACAAACGCCCGAGTGATTCTAAGGAACTGCTTCTCTTCATCCAGAAACTTGGCTTGGTACTGCCCTTGCGACCTTTCGACAAAGCGGTCGAGCTTTTTGTCTTTAAATTCACGGCTGGGGTCTCGGCGGAAGAAGTTGTGGACGTACTGAATCGCCATTGTGAAAGCCTCGATTGTCCGGTCCTGGGACGTTTGCTTTATGGTGGTTGTGGTGAGATGGATGAGGAGCTTACTCGCGACTTTGCGATGCACGAAGATGAAAAGGGACGGTGGTGGAGAGCATTTATTGGCAGCCATTTAGGCGATGATGCTGCGCGCTCGAGATGGCATTGTATCCACGAGGAGAGTGATACTCGGACTGCGATGCAGATTCACATAGGAAGCTTCTTAGATGTGGATACCACTATTCAGTGAAGTCACTGAAAGTAAGGAGTGTGCAGTTCAATCACAGAGCGAAGGTGTCCAGGAAACGGGATTCCGTGACGTTGGGCATCAGCGATTCACTAATTCTTTACGCATCAATCGACAACGAAAGATTGCTCAGCGCAAAACGTCTCTGACTCATGCAAGTGACACAAAGACACGGCTAAACCTAGCATTTTCGGGCTGAGAGTGTGAAGTAAGCGGTTGAGTCTCACAACTTGGCGCTCGGAGGCATCCACTTGTTCACAGGCAGAAACATCAGAATGAATAGTAATTAATTGAAGTGGCAATCAGTGAAGATACGCATCCTTCTATCTAAGGTCTAACTAATAATGCTCATTTCGCATCCTTAATGATAAGCTCGGCAGCAATCTCAGCAATGCCATAAACCGCAGTCTGAATATGCGCCGAAATCAACAGAGGAATAACACTAGCATCAACAACACGAAGATTCTCAGTCCCATAAACCTTAAGCTTAGCATCAACAACACCACCATCCGCCTTGGGAAGCATAGCGCAAGTACCACTAGGATGGAAAATGCTCAGCGTCGTTCTCAAAACATAATCCTTGATCTGCTCATCAGTCTTGACATCCAGACCAGGCTCGTACTCATCCACCCAGATGGAGCGCATGGGTTCTGTGTTGGCAATCTTTCGGTTGTACTTGACTGTTTGGAGGACAGCTTCGACGTCGTGGGAGTTGCTGAGGTAGTTGGGGTTGATGGTGGGTTTGCCGGCTGGGTCGGAGGGATTGATGTGCACGCTGCCGCGGCTGAGAGGATGCATCACTACACCGATGAGCGTGACGAAGCCTTTGCCGAAGAGGGGAGACGTGGCGGCGGGATAGCCCTTTACTCCGGTGTAGCCATCAGAGAAAATGACCTCGACCTGAGGGACAGAAGAATCCTTGAGGAAGTCCAATTTCTTCTTGTCAACCTTGCTGGCATCCTTACCGGCAGCGTCTTCAGCGAGCGACACCAGCTTTGCATCGCTGCCAAGGGCTTGCTTCCACGTTGAGAAAGTATATGCGCTGCCGGTGTAGTCGTACAGAGAGCGCTTGCCAGCGTTCCAGAGAGCAAGCTGCTCAGCGGCAAAGGTAGCGTTGCTTCGAAGGGCGTCGAAGGAGAGGAACTCGGGCTTGAGCTGGTATGAAGTCATGACACGGAGATGATCCTGGAGATTTTCTCCGACACCGGGAAGATCGATGATCTGCTTGATACCGGCGGCGGAAAGGACGGATTTACTTCCGATGCCAGACTGCTCGAGAAGACCAGGGCTCTGGATTGAACCAGCGGAGAGGATGACCTCGCGACGGGCTTTGACGTAGGTTCCGTCCTGGAGAGTGACACCCGTAGCGATGGCCTTCTTCTTCGCAGCAGGACCAGAGATGTTGATCTTGGCAACAATGGTGTCAGCGAGAATCTCAAGGTTGGAACCCGAGATTTCCGTGTAGGCGTTGGCGCTGTAAGAGCGGTTGTAGTTGGAGGGATCAATGCTGCTGGGCTGGTACATGACACCAAGAGGGTTGCCACCCAGCGACTCGAGATTCTTGCGCACTCCGAGCTTGTTGAGAGTTGGGATCCAAGACTCTTGGTGCTTGGGAATGATGCGATTGACAACAGCCTTGACGGGACCGCTGTCGCCAACGCCCTTTGAACCGTAGGTTGCAGTGTTCTTGCCAGTAAATGTCTCAGACTTCATCATCGCCTTGATCATCGTTTTCCAGTTCCATCCAGGGTTACCAAGTGCTTCCCAGGCATCATATTCAGCAACCGCAGCACGATCGTAGGTCATGAGATTGAGAGCCGAGCTCCCTCCCAAGACCTTACCCCGATTGATCGGCCAAACTCTATTATTCGCGCCCGCTTGCGGAACAGTCGTAAAGTTCCAATCGTACTTGGTACCGAGGGTCGAGCCCTTCATACCGGGAATGTTGATCTTTGGTTCATTGTCGACAGCGGGGCCGGCTTCGATGAGGAGAATATTGGCGTATGGGAGGCCTTCGCTGAGACGGGCAGCGACTGCGACGCCAGCTGTGCCACCTCCAACGACGATCTAAAAGAGAGTTCATGATTAGCCGAGAGATCCGAATTTAAGATGAAGAATGCGACATATCATTAGAGTCAAAACGTGTTGATGTAGTATGAGACAAATGCCGTGTTGGATTGGCGACAGAATTTGACTCCAAACGATGAAACTCACATAATCGTAGGTGACCTTTGACGGAGCCGCCACTGCAGCTGCAGCAAGGCTAAACCACAAATGCAACTTGACAAGCATGGTTCAAAAAAGTAACAGTTATTCCGATGCACGGTTATCGCCACAAAGCTGCAGAACACAGACAAAAGAAGAAAAAGAGGAACATCCGCCCGGGAGCGGGAGAAAAACCCTTTATTGAGTCGCCCGCTCATGCATCCTGCCCCTGCAGAACAAGGTAGTATTTAACTGTAAACTTAATTGACAAGCAGAAGACTCATCCGTGACAGGGAACGGAGCGAGGCCTGTTTAGGGCGACTAATACGTCCTTGGCGGGCGATGAAACCCCGCCAATGCGCTATAAGGTTTTGCTTAGACCAGGGACCAAGGGTCCTTCGCTTAGAACGACGATTGGTATTGGTGAGGAATAGGGATAGTGCTGCGGAGAGTGATTATAGAGGCCTGAATAATGCCATGGTCTGATGCGAGAACCGCGTTCAGACCCAAACAGTCAACGGTCACTGACTCGAACAGTGGAAAGTTCGTGATGAATACAGTAGGTGGCAGAACCTGATGCCACCTTTAATAGGATTAAGGTTTCGGCAACGACTGCGCCGTGTGAGACTCCAGATCTGACAACATCCCCTGTCCCGTCAACAAATGCCGCGCAGACCATACATAAACAAAAACTCACGCCACCAATTACTACGCACTTCATGCGCTCCCCCTTCCTTTCCGCCTCCCTTTTTGCACTCAGATCCTTTCGTCATATACGCTGATCATGGCATCCGTGCAACCGCCAAACCCATTACCACCCGATCAGAACGTCGGTCCAATCCTCCTCGGAATATCAGGAACATGTCTCGCCCTGGTGATCATCACCACTAGCGTCCGGATCTGGGTCCGCACAGCCCTACGATCGTCAGGCTGGGACGACTACACCATCGTCATCGTAACACTCCTCGGCATCGCGCGGTACGGCGTGCAGGTTGGACAGGTCAGTATTGGCAATGGAAGACACCGATGGTTTATCGAGCCGGAGGATTATGTGCAGAACAATAAGCTGGGATGGGTAGCGCAGATTCTGCTGTTTGCGAGTATTTGTCTGCTCAAGATTTCGATATTGTTGCTGTTGTTGAGGATCAAGGACTCGAGGAGGGTTAGGTCCGCGGCGTGGGGGATCATCGCGGGGTTGGTTGTTACGAATTTTGGATGCATTATTATTTTGCTTTCAGAGTGTAGACCTATCAGTGCGTATTGGACTGGTGTTGGGGAGTGTTGGAATCCGAGGATTCGAATTTATTACATTTACGCTACGATTGGTATGTATTTCGAGTACGAGTGTTGTAGTTTGAGATTGGCTAACGGAACCCGGCAGCATTCTCTATTCTCACAGATTTGATATGTTCACTACTGCCAGTCTTTGTGATATGGAACACCAGCCTTCCATTGAGGACAAAGATCTCCGTTTGGGCCTTGATGAGCTTAGGGCTAGTGTACGTTGGCCTATTTGTCCTCTTCCTCGTTATGATTCAGTCGCTAATACTCAGCAGAGCTACCGGTTTCGGAGTCGCCCGTGCCACTTCACTCGGCGTCGTAACATCAGATCTAAGCTGTAAGCCAACCCGAATTCTCCCCCTCATACCAACTAACAAATCTAGGGGTCTACGCCATAACGGCAATCTGGTCAAACCTCGAACTCTACCTCGGCATCGTCGGCGCCAACCTCGCCCTCAGCCGCTCGATATTCGCATACTTCTTCCGCGAGGGCGGAACGACAAAGGGGTCTTCGTACGGGGGCATGCCGCGATCAACATCGGCGTCGAGAAATCTTAGAGTTCCGAGCTCGAGTGGCTTTCGGTCGGGGCAGAGTCGGCTTCAGTCGATGAATCAGGATAGTGAGATCTCGCTGGTGCAAACGACGAAGAAACAGCCGAGTACGTGGTATACGGAGGAGGGAGTTAGTGATGAGAATTTGAATACGGTGAAGGGAGGGAGGAGTGAGGGATGATGATTTCGGGTATAGGGAAAAGTTATAGAATTAATAGCGTTTGAATTGAATGACCTGCATGATTGAAGTTTGTTTAATTTCGAGGGCCATTTTGGGTGAATGGACTAGTCAGTTTTTAAGACTCTTCGGCAGACGGTACTCACCAAGCGTTGAAGATGATTGAAGCTTCGGACAATGCGAATTCAATGCATGAGCCTCATATTCAGGAAAGTCCGCCGATAAACTGGTGGGGTTGAGCGCCAACTTATACATGGAGCCACTGCACAAGTCACGATGTTAGGTTAACTCCGATCCCAAGTCCGACGGGCAAAACTGGACCTGCATGAACGAATCAAGAGCCCGCCAGGAGTGTGAAAGAATTAGACATCAAACTCTATATCGCGCATTAGTCCCGGTAGTAGTCGCAGACGGAGTCCGGAGTGGTGGTTCGAGATGCGAGCGACATGCCGACATCCGATCTAAGTGCTGTATTGAATGAGATCGTGAGATGGAAGGACGTGTAAGGGCTTTGAGTAAAACATATAGATGTAGCTGATGGTATGGCTCAAATGTAGAATATCTGTTCAAGTAACAACAACATCAACAACAACTAACTCCAACGATCATAGACATCCCAATGGCCTCAATCTCAGCTACCGGGTTGCCCAAGCAGCTCTTCATCAACAACGCATGCATTGACTCCAAGTCTAAAGAAACGTGACCAATCATTCTTCCTTCTCAAATTTAAACACCTATCCAAAGTCATAGATGCTCGTCTACAACCCAGCCGATGGCTCCCTCGTCACAGACGACATTCAGATCGCCGGCTCCGAAGACGTTGACGCCGCAGTGGACGCCGCCGAAAAGGCTTTCCCGGCCTGGAAGAAGACCCACCCAAAAGTTTGCAAGGCGCTGATGCTGAAGCTCGCTGACTTGATCGACGAGGACGCTGAAGCTATCTTGGCTTTTACGACTTTGACCCTTGAAGCAATGGAAGTCGATTACCTGGGCTATATAGAGGTCCTCTGCGCTCTTGCGCTATTTCGCTGGGTGGATTGATAAGGTCAATTGAGAATCGTAGCTAGCGGACAATAGTTATACAAGTGGATCTCGCAAAGCTCACAGTATACATACGATGCTGGTGATGTTTGTAGATGAAGGTTGTACGCCATGAACCATTAGGGGTCACCGTCGAAATCACAGCCTGGCTTATCACAGTATGCCAGCAAGATAGACTTATGTGCTCTCTGAACTCAAGAGGCAGTGACTAGTCACGAGCGACTGACTTGAGCAAGCTTTATTCATTCTAGCGGGATCAATTGCCCTTGAACTGCGTATTCCAATATTTTTACACTCATCATTAAATTATGTAGGGCAGAGGCAGCTAATAAGACATGAGACTCCGTTCCAGTACGCTTCACGGTAATTGTTGTCCGATAGCTCTAAGCTAGCGCTGGATTCACACCGATCCTATCAGACACCCTCCGGATCTGCACGACAGCTCAAAAACGTGCTCATTCCAGCAAAAGGTCATAGACATGCGATATCGACGACCACGCAATCACAATGGATGTACCTATTCTACCGCCTGGTGCATGGAATTCTCACATGCACTGCTTCGACCCGGAGCGCCACTCTTTCAAAACAACGCGCGCGTATACCCCGCAGCCAGCAGTACTGAAGGACCTGATCCAGAACTCAAAGGCTGATAATGTGATGCTTGTACAAGCGACCATTGAAGATGGGTATACGGGCTTGCTTGAGCACTTGCAGTAATGCCGGGACCAGTATCCCGCTAAGCATGTCCGCGGGACTGTCTTTTGGGATCCTGGAAATTCAGGATTGAAGAGCCTCACTGAATTTGAGTTTGAGAAGCTGCATAACGAAGGGGTTCGGTCTGCCAGGATTCATGGATCTTATGGCGGTTCTGGGGACGACGTATCTTCGGTGATTCAGCAATTACTGGACGTTGCTTCTCATTGCCCTCTACGTGAGTATAACTGGAGTATCTCAACCCAACTACCCCTCGCGACGTGATGTTCAATTGCAGAAACCCTCTCTTCTCATCCAGACCTCAAAGACATCCTCATCATAATCGACCATAACGCCTCCGCAACACCATCCTTCATCAACACCCCCGAATTCACATCCCTTCTTAACCTCCTCTCCCCAAACATATACATCAAACTCGGCGCTCTCCACCGACGCAGCAACCCCATCTCTCAAATGGAGCACATAATGAAAACCATCGCAAACACCGCGCCTGACTCGATTCTATGGGGAAGCGACTGGCCGCACTGCAACGCTGCAATCCGAGGACTTACCCCGACGCCTCCGCTTGACGTAGACGCGGACCTGGAGCTTGGGCTTTTGAGGGATTGGCTTACGGAGGAACAGGGGGAGCGTATGCTTGTTTTGAACCCCGAACGGGTATTCGGCATACGGGGATGAGGCTAGTGAGTGTGGGGAGAATCTGGGGTCGGGATGGGTCCGATAGTCTTTGAGTCGGGGAAGAAGTTGGGGGAGTTTAGTGTATAAAGAAAGCCATCCTCATGAACATCATCATCAACAACAGAATCATTACAATTCAAATCCTTTCTTTCTTTCAACAAGTCGTTCGTAAGATGGATAATTCTAAATCTCAAGTAGACGACGTCACCAACCTCAAATCCACCGGTGAAGAAGTCGAAAATGTCCCTACCAAGCAACTCACCCTCCTGGATACCTACCGCTCCTATACCCCCGAATTCTCCAAGATAACGGAAGCTCGACTCGTGAGCAAGATTGATCTTCGGCTTCTGCCCTTAATCGTCACTATTTACCTCTGCAACTACCTCGATCGCAACTCCATCACCCAAGCTCATCTATATGGCCTCCAGGAAGACACGCATGTCAGGGGCGCGACGTACCAAACGACTATTTCTATCTTTTCTGCGGGATACATCATGATGCAGCTTCCTTCTACGATGATCATGACAAAGATGCAGCCTCGTATCTTCTTGGTATGTCTTTTTGTGGCATTTAGGACGTGACTAACTTGTATAGCCTGGCTGCATTATCCTGTGGGCTTGTGTCAGTGCCTGCACAGCTGCAACGTCCAGTCCAGCCGGACTCCTCGTCGTTCGTTTCACCCTCGGTGTCGTTGAAACGCCATTCTTCCCTGGAGCTATATACTACCTGAGCACATGGTACACTAAAAAAGAACTCGGTATACGAATGGCTTTACTGGGTCCACCCAGTGTCTGGTAATACCTCCATACTAGTACTTAGTGTCTAAGCTAAGATTCCTAATCTAGCATAATAAGCAGAGATATAACCCAACATGTAAACGCAACCAGTCTAGTGACCAGACTCAGAGTGCTTGCACAGCTGCAAGTCCATCATTGTGGCTCCGATAGCCAAGACGTTTTCAAGAAGTTCTCTCTCCATGCTTCATCTATGGGAGGCGATAACTGCATGCCTTCCTTGCGGCTTAGGGAGGCTCTCAGTGTGGAGATACCCAGGTGACTTAGCCTGCTATAACAGGACGCAATATTGGTCGAATAATCTGCCCAAGATGGCTTACAATGGAATGTTCTGTTTCAAGATTCAGAGGCTCACCATGGTTGTGAACCGCTTCCACTAAAAGGTCGACGGCGATGACGTCTTTAAGGAGCCTTCACGAGTGCATCAACGAACGTCGAGTCTAGCGAGATTTTGGATCATCGCAAAAATTTGGACATGAAAGCTGCTGGCGCTTACGCAAACATTCATCTAACATAGACCATGATATCATACAAACAGGTTTCTTCGAACCTGAGAGGTTTCGGAAATCGGCACGGGCCGTCGTAGCCGATCCCCACAGCGGCTTGAGACAGGCGAAATACGAGGCCTCGGATTACATCCAATGACGAAAAATATTGTGAGCTTTAGGGTCTACAAGTGATAGCTCGCCGAAATTACAGGTATCTTAGCCCCTGGCCTTCTCACCACTGCGCTTTGATATAAACCGTAGGACTTTCGGAACTCGGAACGACAATCCTCGCTGGCCAGGAAGTAAGTTTGGACGAAGAGGGCATGGGTCATTGTTCAGAGCACTTCATTCGAGGTCCAGTTCGTATAACATGACGCGGACGCGGGCCGAAATATAGGGATAGGACTGTATTGTAAAGCAGTGAATCGGTAGTTGCAAGTCGAGCTGGAATCTACTGTGTGATATCACGATATATAAGACCACAATGACATCCATGGATCATATTCCTCAGCCTCAACTCATTCAGCTATATAATTATACCGTAATACAAACATCTCTAGTTCTTTGAACCCCAATCTCCAAACAAGGTAAGACCTTTTGACCACCATGGATTTCCAACTTACTAACCCGAAAGAGTCATCATGAGATTCACCACCGCCATTACGTACATTATGATGTCCACAACAGTCGCTCTGGCTGTTCCGTCGGAGAAGAGGAATGCCGAGGCCGATGAGCTCATCGCGAGGGGCCTAGAGTTACGCGGCACTTGCTGCACATGCCCCAATGGACAGGCTGGTTGCGGTGGATATTGTTACAGCAACTGCCCTCAGTGCATCTGGAATTCTTGCTAGACGGGTCATGATTAGCTACGATAGCCTGGATCCTAAAGTGGGTAAAGAGACTGGCGACTTACTCAATCATATTGCCTATGAAGAAACTACCACGCGTAATTATCATTAGTGTTTTGTCTCTCTGTTTTGTGAGGTTTATCCGAGTGCTGGATCAAGTGTGGTTAATCTCTACTTCACGGCAATCCACCGATGGTTCATAAGCTTTACTCTGAATTTCATACGGGATGTAATGACTGTTACCTAAACACTATTTTCTTGAGTCTCATTCTGATATACTGTGATAACAAATAAAAGGAAACACGATCCTAAAGCCGGCTCAAATCTAGCTAGCTACTTTGAAAATGCTTAGGCAGACCAGGAGCCTTTCGTCTGGGAGAGTCTTGATGAAGCGGAGAAGCAGACCTGGATTCCTCCCGATAACTTCTTGGTTGCAGTGAAGTAGTAATTATGTTTGCTAGTTGATTGGAAGGACCTTGGGAAGACCCATTTGGTGGCCTATCCCTACTGAGTGAGGTTCTCTGGGACCGTGACGGAATGGAAGGTTGATCGCATCCAATTCGAGGCACTGCAGGTGCTGGTCGTGTGGGGGTGGCCGGCCCAGACCTGTCGAAGGACGATTGACTGGTGCCGGTTGTTTCAGAGAGTAGACGCTGTGATGACCATCCACCAATGCTTGAAGTCGAGTCTTTATGGCCAGACTGCGATGAGGGCGATGGAGTTGGGGGTATATATGACGGAGAAATGGTCACACTGTTTGTGCCGGTATTATTGGTGGTCTTACTGCCCCCTCTGAAATTCATAGCGAGTTTCGTGAATCGCGATCCGAATTTGAAGTATTTCGCGATAGAACCGTCCCCTTTGCCCTTTGCATCTTGAATAATGTTTTCGGTAAGTTCGCCAGCTGTATCGAGGATTTCTTCTGCTGTGGCTAATTTGCTTGACTTCTTTGCTGTAGTTTCGATTTGCTTTGTGAATTCTTCCCACTTCAATCGAGTTACGTAGTCAGCTTTGGCAGCTTCAATCTCAGCCTGTTCCTTTAGATCATGGATTGTTTCATCCAGCAGCTTCTGGCAGGTGACTCGCAGGACTTTCATTTCATTTTCGGCGAATTGCTTCTGCTGGTCTGTGAAGTTGTTGAGGAGCTCGATGCGTCCCTTGATATTATCATGTGCAGCTTTTAGGTCGACCAGATCTCCCCCAAAGGATTGACTGATTCTCTCCTCGGCGGCATTAACAGCGCCATGGATAAGGTCTGCCACCTCGTCTGGAGCCAGCTCGATTGTCATTCTGCGAACAGAACTTGACGCAAGACACTTCAACATCTCCGCAGCACACACGGCTGCCGATAAAGCTGCATAGTCGTGCCATGAATCATTTTTGTGCCCATCAGCGTAGTCTGAGATGCCTCGAATCGAGATGCAGCGGTTAAGCGCTTGGTTGCCAGCTGCTGCTTCCATTACCGCTGTAGCTTCCATCTCGAAACAGACCACGTCTTTCTTACGACTTAGTTCATCTCGCTTTTTTGCATTCTTCATGACCTGATCCGCTGATCCAATGATACCGCAGTGTGTTTGTATGAGCTGCCCAGTAGAGGGCTGTCCACGTTGGATTGATCTGGAAGTATCATTTGGCGGTTGGTGGAGACAGTCACATTCGTCGTCTTGATGCATATAATCGCTCCTCCATAGGTGATCGTTCGATGGGCGGCGATATTTCCTATCAGGGTCATGCTGTGAAACGAGTCGCCGCCGAAGCACATCCTCCATGCTCTGTTCCAACGACAATCCATCGCCCAGTTTATGCCTAAGCTGTGTAACAACACTCAAAAGCTCAACTGGGGGTTGCCTTGTCTTGCCAGTAATTTTGAAACCTTTCTCTAGCTGCTTGCCCGTCTTGTATGGAAGGACTGACGTGCCAAGCACAACATCGCCCAGTCGAATATCGGCCTTCCGGGATGGAACTCCTCCGCCAATTCCAACAAGCATCCAAAAGCGCATGTGAGGAAATGTACTCTTCATACCGCTCACGATCTTGAAAGCCGAGAGCTGACCATAAGTCCCACTCGGAGGAATGTTAATAACCACATAGTGCTCACCAATGCGGCCTAATTCGTATATATTTGAATCGCCCTTGCCTGATATGAAGCCAGCTTCGTGGTCCGTACCATAGCTTTCATCCAAAACATGCAAAGCTGCAGAATATTCTTCCTGGAGAATGCAAACCCATCCAACAAGAAAGTGAGGCTGCTTTATGCCCGGCGGTAGCTGCATGATGATTTCATGGAGTATAGATAAGAAGATAACGGAATAATTGTATCAAAGAGGATAATGCGATTGGGAGCTTTTTTCCTTCCAGGCATAGAGTATAAGTAGGCAAGCCAGGACTTGGCAATTGTGGCTCGTTCCAGCTGCCAAGTCTGAATTGCATGTTCCTCCACACCCAAATGCACTACAGCCGCTCAGCTCTAGCCAATCAAGCATCCTATTTCACGCCACACATATTCAGAGTAGGCAAATATTGGAGGTCTTATTAATAGATATTCTCTTCATAGGTGCTCATAGGCCGAAGAGCCAAACAAGGCTCTGTATAATTGCACAACTACGCGCTTGGTCTGACTCAGACGAATGTCCAGGCCAGGTTCGACAAACTTCAAAATAGATCATTTCCCTTACTGAGTGCTTCGTGTTACATTTGACAATCTCAGATCGGGTTATGATTCGCTGCCTATGCGAGTAACTGGGGTCTCTGCCACCTACATCGCGTAGACGCCATCCTTATTGCCTAAACACGGGCTCACCCTCCAAGTCATCATTATGTACTCTGTAATATTGCAGTTACAATAACAGTTGATCAACGTCAATGTCTATCTTTCAACACCACTACTACTAGCTTACATATAACAAAGTATTAAATAGTCCTTTGATCCTACAAGCGTCCTGACCAATCATAACCCTCAGCTTGGCGTTTGCAGTCTGGGGATACACAAATGGACGTTGTTCTGATATGTAGTGTATTGGCTGGGCAAACTATGAACATTCCTGATGCATCCCCCTCGTCTAAATTCAGAGTGCAGAACCTTTTAACACCATGAATGAATATGAGTGGCACAGTATCCCTCCACGCGTATGATAGAGCATGCGGAACTACTCAATCTATACAGCTAATATAGGAGCTTCCATACCGAGTTAACAGAGGATCGATCGCTTTCATAGGCCAGATTTAGTTGTGAGTTATGGATAATTTCATGAGCTTCGGAAGGTCCTGCAGCGCAAAATAATTTCATTCAGGCTTGCAAGTCCTGGAGATGAAAGATACGAGCTGGTCGGCCTCCAGAGATACGTACCAAAGTGATCGACCTCTTACGTCAAGGTAAGTCAAATAGGTGGAAGACGTCATCGCGCGAGCCATTAATTTAGGTATGATGCATATATAAGCCACAATTATCTATCTATCCACAAGCACCCTCTCTATCGTGAGCCTGAGTTGGGCCTAAACACCGGCCTCATTTCTGTGAGCTCCATTCCATCGTCTTTATCAATACTACTTGTCTCCTGCTCAATCGAGGTTGTAATTATGACTTTACTACTAGACGCAGAAGACATAACGGCTGCGTTAGAGTGTACTCGTGTAGATACTCTAGTATCCACGTTCCTGGCTGTAACAGTCTCTGTGACGTCTTTATCGCTGGACGGGAATATGAGTTCGCTCCATCGACTGAGTGAAGATTCGTTGATGCCGTAGATTATGGCGTCGACGAGACCTTGTGATACAATGCAGGCCTGCCCATGTCAGTGCTGTGACAGATTATTGGTGAGATTACTAACCTTGTCAACCGTCTGCAATGCAAATGGAGCTGGAGTATGCTTGATGGTCTGATATACACGAATAGCTGTAGGCAGTGTCCAGACCAGCATATACACAACAGGATACATGATCATCAATCGTGCGATCTACCTCTCAATCAGCACACTGTCGGGCGTCGCCATCAACTTCAGCAACAAACCCTTTGCAGTCTTCGACGACCAGCGGCATCTGACTCGTGATACCGCCAGATATCATGATTCGATCGTGTAATAGTCCGTTCTCGCGAAGGCTCCGAGGTCGAGTTTGAGTTTCCAAGTGAGATGAAGCTCTTGTGCGATTTCCGAAGAATAAAGTACAGGCGAGCGTACATGGAGAGGATGGTGATGATGATGACCCATCGCGGGACGAAGTTGGCGAGCAGGCGGACTTCATCAGAAGTGAACCAGCACCCTAATAAAGTCAGTACAATCCCCCACTTTACTGTTTTATGACGTACAAGCTCCAATATCACCGTATCCCGCAAGTTTCAGTCCAAGACCAGCCCATAGCAAACTGAGTGCCCAGGGTAGACATGAAAGGAAGATACGTTGATCTTGGACCCACGACGATAAGGATTTGTAGCCTGCTAGAATAACGTAGGTGCACAGCGCAATAGTCAATACCCAGTAATCAGTTTGTATGACAAAGACTTGGGTCATGAAGCCGTTGAAACTGCAGAATGTTTGATGTTCTGGGGCGCCGATCTCGTTGCCGTTAATGTTCATGGCAGTCGACGAGAGAAAGTTTAGTGCCATGAGAAAGTCGCTGGCTGCGAGTCCACTGAAGCTTATCAGTACATATCAAGTTGAGGTGGAAATGCTAGAGGTACGAACAGGATGAGTTGATGGCGAAATGACCGGAGACTTTTGAAGACCTGCGAAACCGTGAGCTATTTGCCACGAAGGAAGGGCGTGGGCTATTACACAAAAGCTAACGATGATCCAACCAGCTCCAAGGATGGAAAGAATCGACACGACCAGGATAACAATACTTTGCAGTACCATCTCTGATCGATCTGCCGGAGCGGCCAGGGCCTCACGACGATAGACATGCATTGGCGACTCCATTGTCGATGATCAGACGCCTAGTGAGGCGCCACGACTGGGGAAATTCAGATGGCGCGATAGAGTTGGAACTTGACAGGACGGACGCAGAGTAGGTTTACAAATACAGGAGCGTGAAACGCTGATCTTAAGGGGCATTGATTGCTACAGCGGGTACCATTTCCGTTATCATCTCAACTCAGCTGTTAAGTCCAGATATCCCCGGACATGGCACGATGCACAGACAAGTAAAAGAAGCTACAAGCGCAACGTGCCAATGAACAGCTATCTCGCCATGCTTACTGAGCAAACTCTGAATCTCTTATCACCTGTCAAGACTCAAGCTGGCAGGCAGGTCAAGTACTAGATGTCACCAAATAGGAATCTCGAGTCATTAACCCCTTTAAAAAGGAACCGTTATTGAAGATAAATACGTTGGTGGCTTGCTTCAGCTGTTGGTTGTACCTGTTTGAGACCAGGGGTTTTATCTGGATGAAGAGAATGGGGTTGTGTTATTGGTTGGGGGGCTGTCAGCTCCGGAGATGCAGAAATCGAGTGGCTTGCCCCCACACGGGAACTGATAAGAAAATGTTGCAGGGTTTGACGACGAGGTGAGAGACCAAGACTATTGATTGAGTATAAAGGGAGTGAAGAGTGAAGAGTCATGATTTGATATTTTGCATGACGTGATGCTTGGAGGTAGAAATGATAGCTAATGTTATGCTTTATGCTGATTGTCTTGAATGGTGACGGAGAAATGAGTGATAAAAGCGTGACTAAATGCATCGCTAGGTTGACTTAATTGAAGACTCAATTGAAGACTCAATTGAAGAAAAGAAATCCAAGTGAATCTCGAATGCGTAATCACGTCATATCTATAGAGAGATCTGATCAACGTCGGATCAGTCGCGGCTCAATCCCGTCCCCTTGATCCCATCATTAAAAACGCGCTTCTACGCGTCCACAACGCGTCGAACCCTCATGACGTCGCAACTCCACCAGCTCCATCACCAAGCGAGAATAGCCGTTCCATCACGAATACGAACTCATCAACTGATCTCACCCAATCTTATCAATCTCATCAGCTCATCTCTCCATCCCCAAAAGCCCAAAAGTCTCAGCCGCGCAAGAGTCGGTGAACACAGGCAGAACCTTGTTCCGCTCCGTCCTCCTCCTTACCCCACAAACCGTACGTTCCCTCAGACCATTTATCAACTCCTTCCCGCACGCGACACAACAACTCCTCCAAACACAACCATCAAAATGGCCAATCTGGGCGTTTTCGCGGTTGCTTCGACCCTCGTCGTTCTGCTCCTCACCTATGGAGTACCCCTCTTTCTGAAAGAGTACTTCCCCTGGCAGAGTCTGTACAAGCAGCGCCACGGCAGACCTACCGTGACGACAAAGTCGTACAAGGGACGCACTGCGCTTATCACCGGTGCGAATGGAGCGTTTGGATCGCGAGCGGCCAAGATTTTCGCGGAGAGAGATGTTGAGACGCTTGTGCTGGTTGATGTGAGGGATTGCAGTGGTGTGAAGGAGGAGATTGAGAAGGAGTTGGGCGAGGCGGGGAAGCCGGTGCCCAAGATTCTGGTCTGGCAGGCTGATTTGATGACGTTCAAGGGATGTCAGGAACTTGGGGCCAAGGCGAAGGAGCTGGAGCATCTGGATCATGTTTTGATGACTGCGGGGATTCTGGCGTTTAATCGTCGTGAATCGCCTGAGGGCTGGGAAACTTGTGAGCTCACTCATCTCAAGCTTGGGACGATACTAACCTATCGACAGCCATCCAAGTCAACTTCCTCTCCGGTGCTCTCCTCTCTCTCCTCTTCCTCCCCCTCCTCAAGTCCTCCCCGTCCAAC
>JABSTL010000474.1:0-33544 GCA_013759095.1 Fusarium sp. NRRL 29148
ATCCTGAAGAGTTCTGTTCTTATTTATGCAATATAAGCGTTTGCCTGCTGTTCATACCGCTTCAAATACTCTACTAATGTCGCCCACGTAGCCGCTGATAAGTCACCACCAAGCCACAGATTCCCATCCCCATCCCGTCCCATATTAAGCCCAGCTAATACAGGAAATATCATAGGCCTAAGCCCTCCCATATGGTAGTAGTTTGGCCTCGCAGGTCCCCCACCCCCCTCTACAACCGCAGGTCCAAAGTCAGTCTTGTCCAAGAACCCCGACTTGGCCCAATTAGAAGACATAATCATTGTACTTGTCGTATCACCCATGATAGGTGGGTTCCCACCTTCGATCATGGACTTGTAAGTTGCCTTGGCTGCAGCCTTGATCTGTCCTTCGGTCAGGTATTCAACGACGGCCTGGCGGGAAAGCATGGCGACTTTTCCGAGGGGAAGATCCTGTGCATCTTTGACGGGACAGTAGAAGAATGCTCCGCAGGGTGCGTTTTGGACGTACGCTGAGCCGGGAAGGAATATGTTCTTGAGACGATCGCGGGGGTTGACGGCGATGAGAGTGACAATGGATCGACCTCTGCTCATACTCTTAGCAACAGCGCGGTTGAAGAGGGCCAAGATGACATCATTCTCAGAGATATATGGTCTGCTGCCGTCGGTAGTTTTGTCAAGCGAGATTTCACTCCTGGCCTTGGCTACTATGACGTTTATAGCCTTGGCTGGCACACGCAGCCTTCGACATTCAAGGGGATGTATCCACGCGTCATAAGCTGCCCTCAGTGCCCAGACTGCAAGCCTCCAACCGGAGAGAAGAGAACGCTCGGTTTTAGATTTCTCCGTGCATTCAGCTAGATACAGCTTAGCCATAACATCATCTTCATATCCTGGAAACTTGGCAACTTGTTCAGGTTTTCCAGCTAGGATTAAACACCAAGCTTCAAGGATCGCTGACAGTCCGCCTAGGTCAGTTGTCATATGTGAAAAGGTAAGTGATACCAGTGTCCCGTCTTGGAATGTGATAACGTGCAGCGAGAATTGTGGTGCATCGGTGCAGCAAAAGTCCTCAAATGAGGTTGGTGCACCAGGACCTATACAGATTGATTGGAACTCTGCGGGATTTGGAAAGAAGGCAATTGCATCTGATCTGGTGGGTAGTTTGGATGTTTCGGGGTGGGTTGCCAAGGGCATGTCATAAGCAGCCTTGGTGAAGTGAACCGCGGGTCTTTGTGCTGAATATTCCTTGGGGACATGGACTTCAGCTTTGCCTTGATTCTGTGATTATTAGTTATGCACCTGCTGGCAATGAATCCACTCACGTTAAGGCGTATTCTGCCGCCAAGTCTTCTCCATCCGTCCATCTCAAAGAGTTTCGAGAGTGTTTCGTTCAACTTGTCGGCGTCAAGAATCTCATCGAATCGGATAGTCCACAGCATTGGACATTTGCGCATAAACGGCGTATCATCAAAGGGATGCATAGGAAGTACTTGGTCAGTGGGTACTGTAGGAAACTGAGGCCGTTTGGGCGCACCCATTAAGCTGGATATCGTAGCCCCCATGTTTGTCACGATTGATGTTGAAAATAGTGCAGGTACTGGGATTCCAAGGCCCCAAATTCGGATTACCATTTGTTCTTAAGTGTATTGATAGCACGGATACGGGAGTCGGCATTTAGATCACAGCTAGTGAAACTTTGGTGCGAGTAGCGGTGAAGCTTGTGCGCTTTGGGACTGTGTGTTATCTAACTCGTAACCGGGATTGTTAACTGCCGTGTCCTCGAAAAGCTTTTCAAGTCTTGAAATTGTCACTTTGGAAACAAGCTCATTCCGTGGAAGCCGAAAGTCTAATTGAGGTCGTTACTACATATGGATGGTTAGCGACGGTGATCTCCAGCGCTAAAATCCACTATCCCGATTGTGTGTAAGCATTCAGGGGCAACGATCTGCATCCCTGTCCAACAGCTAAAGTGACGCCAATGATCAAAATTTTATACCACATTGCAGGGCATTATCTTAAATAATTACTTATCATAGATTTGCAGATAGACTTTCAACAGAAATGACGCTAAATAGGGTCCAGATTGTCCGCGATAAGACACGCTGTGAGAGCAATCAGCCTCTCATGGCCCCATAGGCTTTGGACGTCAGATTCATAAAGACCATCGATTACTATGTAGGTTAAAGGAAGAGAGTTTAGAAACTTATTATTTTTATTGCTAGTCTAACCTCTACAAATCGCTGCAGAAATATTACCTGCGTCTAGAAAGACAGGCTAGAACCTCTCAGGCCTACTATTTCTGATCCTTCTTTGCCTTCTTGCGGCACTTATTGCAAATATCTTCCGAACTTTCGCTGTCAATGGGAGTAGCCTTTTTCCCGCAACCTTCGAATACACCCCCTGATTTAGAACAGGGACGTTCAACAATATGAGTGTTCACTTCGTCCTTGCAAGTGGCGCATTTGTCCACTACAACGCTTTTGATACACATCGTGTGATTATACAGGTGATTTAGAGTGTAGTGTATGGTAATTAAAGCGGTTGTTGTTCCTTTGATTTGTGGACTGGTGAGTGGAATGCGAAAAGAATGACTTGAGAATGGGAAGCAGTTAGTTTATATAGGGAGAGCAAGGGCGCTGATGCTGAGAGAAGGTACTGACGACACTGTTCCGATATACACAACCAATTCATAGTTCATCTGGACTTACTGATGGTAAACTCTGCCCTTCTACTCGGACACTGATTATATGAAGGAGAGTGGAGGCAACTACAGGGCTTCATGGGAACAAAGGATGTTGACTGATCGAGAGAGCTACGTCAGGATTTCTCAGCTATTCCTTGCTCTTGCCTTCCGCTTCTTTTCATCCTTTATGCATTGCCTGGTATCTATATCGGTGACAGCGACGTTGGCCATCCCTCAACACGCCTCCTGATCACCCCGCCACTCGAGACCGAAACAATCACGTATTACCGCGTGAGTCTTTATCTTGCAGTCGTCACAGGTGTCTTGTAACGAATATGCTACCCGTGATACACATGTAAGAGCCGAATGCAGGTATTTACTACTCCTTTGACTCTTCTTATTCTATCAGTCGCTGCAGATTTTATCCCTCAATGAGCGTCAACGTTCTGGTGAATCAGAACCGGTTGTCGGGTAGACTAAGCGCCCTGGCTGTTTCGGACTCCATTTCAGCCCCTGGGACGGATCAAGGATTGAACTCTTTACACATTCTTGCATGTCTACAATTTTATTATCGCTATGGCTTATCTTGCTTCTATACCAAGGAGTCTCTTGAAGCACGCACCAATTGTTCCCTTTTCGATTGTTACCATGGTGTGCACACTAGGCAAGACAGTTTGAGGCTTATGATGGGAACAACGCCGCATGAACATGAACCTCTACCTTTGTTTCCTAATCTGTTGCTCCCAGCCCTTCTCCTTTTCTGCATCTTGTCTTCTTATAGCATCTGCCAGCGCCGTGAAATCACTACCCCAGATACTGCTAGCAACAGTCTCATCAAGAACGCAGACGAAGTGATTTGCCCTGATGCGACTGTGATTCTTCCGTATCCAGCTTTTCACCCTTGTCTGCCTGACTGTGATTCCTGTGCACACCAGAAGTAATACAAATGGAGTGTCTCCCCAGTGCTGAAGCTCTGTGCCTTCAGTTTCCCGCGTACCGCTTTTCAGGTTTTTGTGCCAATTACAATCTAATAATGTTTCCATTGCGCCTTCAAAGCGGGCCCCTCGGCCTGTTTTGATCTAGTAATAATGTATGTGAGAATGTGATCTTGATTCGCAGGGTGAAGCTCCTGAGATGACTTACCTGAGATACAATAACAAGCTTATTCAATTGGCCTGTAGGTCTAGATTGACGTACGTCGTGCCTTTCAGAGCCTTCTGACTGCTTCTGCAATAAGAATACTAGATCCGGACCAGCATTGATGTCGGGGAACATGAACGTGGGCGTAGAGACTTGGTCGCCTAATCGTTGTTGTTTCAGCCAGTCCCAGATCGTACCTGGAGTCTCATGCTTGAAAGTCGTCTGCGATTCAGGCAATGTAAAGTCAGCAATCCTAATCACAGAGCCCAGGTTTAATATATGTTGTGTGTTTGAAGCGATAGCCGCAGACTCTGACAGACATTTCAGTAAGCTCTCACGATGGGAGGACCTTTCCAAGAGACTAGGTTGGTCAGTTTGATCCAGTCTTTGATGCCGGAGTAAACGGTCAAATGACTGCAACACCATCAATTAGTCTCTGGTCCATCTGATAAATGTATTTGGGATATCTTGCCATCGCAACAAACCACTCCGTAGCCTTCCCAAACATTGCATGAACTTCGTAATCATCCTGTGTATGGACAAGCCACTGCAGCATGAGATCTTGATACTCGTTTCCCCCTTCCGTGCGAAGATACTCCATCACAGCCCGAACAGCTATCGGTTCGGAAAACGTGTATCTTATGGTGTCTCCCTCCTTCTGAACTAATGCAAATCCATAGGTGACAAGCTGTGCAAAGTTCGGTTTCACAAAGATGGTAGGGGAGCTCATCATCTCTGCTCTGATTCCAGCGCGAAACAAGTCTTGAACTAGCTCTTCCTTCCCAGCTGATTTCATCTTGCGAATTTGGCCTTTGAGAGCATCGATGGCTGCAACTGTCGTTCTGATTTCTGCCTCCTTAATGATCATTTGTATCTCTGATAGAGTCGAACCTGGGCTCGTCAAACGCGGATAAAGGATCATCATTTCCTCGATGTAGACCGTTGACCATCTGTATCGTCCGCGCTGACCAATACTGTGCGACTTGATCACAGTTCGAATATAGAGGTTTCTCAAAGCCGTGTGCAAGGTCACTACTATATCCTTCAAAGATCTGCTAGGAGTCGTCACTCGCCAATTTATATTCTGGATGACCGAAGCCATTTCATCCATAGTGCTGCTCCCATGGTCGGCCAGTAATTGCAGGAATGAAAGACCTAACTGTTCTAATGCAGTTGCTCTATCGGCCTTAGAGACCTGGATGAGGCTCAAAGTAAAAGCAGAAACGACGGCTTCTGAATCCTGACTGTCGAGAAGTTCTTCCAAATGAACTTGCGACGTATCAGTAGAGTGATTGCCGCAATCCATCAGGCTGTAGGCTTGCATCATCATCGCCAAAAGCTCTTGTGCTGTAGGAACTTCCAGTGGCCTCCGTAGGCATTCCTCAACCATATCGAGATTAATCTCGGATGACTCGAACGGCAAGGGCCGACCACTGCGGCTCAAAAGGGGCAATCTTGACCAAGCTCCAGTTTCCTCATCACCTCGAAAGATTCTGAATTCTTTGAGGATGTCGGTCGTATGTTTCTCGTAGAGCGTCCAAAAGTCCGCGTCAGATGCTATCAGTTGAAACGTATCGTCAATGCGATAACTGTCCCATTTCGTCACTGTTTCTTCGCCCTTACCCCATGCATCCGAAGAGTAGGTGGCAAGCTTTTCTTTGAGCACTTCCAGGCGAAGTGATGTTCCCGAAATCACCAGGATAGGGTCTATATATGGCATATCATCGCTGGTCTGCAATGACATTGCGTCACTCTCTTGATCATCCATATCTTCATCGACGCGTTCTTCGGTGTTAAAGCCACTCCATGGTATGACATACATTAATGCGAGTGTTGCGTAAAGGTGACTGAGCATCGAGGAAGCCTGAGGGTCGTCGAGCGTAAGTTGTGCTTCATCGAAGCAGTGATACAACGAGCCATGAAACAACTGGTCAGGATGTTTATTGAGAAAGCTGTAGCATTTGTGTACGATGAAGCCGGGTATTTCCGCCATAACGTAGACATATTCATCCCACCATAGGTACTGGTCCGCCGACAACCTGAAAAGTCTATACAAGGCATCGAATGGATCCCAGGTATCACAGGATATCTGCAACCAGAGCCATTGTCTTGGTGTTGGGGAAGGGTACCTGCGCAAAAACTCGTAAAGCAGAGCAACACGCGCGACAATAAGAGGCCGGAAGACATTAGGATTTTCTGAAACCCACTCTGGAATCATCTGTGGATGATCCGTAAACATGGTATAAGTGTCTTTCGATGCCGAATATCGTTTCGTATCTATCATGTCCATGCCATCATGATCTTTACCATCAGTCGTTGACAGTTCGGCTGTTGGGGCCAGGTTTGGGGCGAGAAGATAGAATCCCCACTGCTTTTGCAATAGTTCGAATATCTGCCGTGTTTTACCAGTGCCAGCAGAAGAGAAAAGGACGTGAACGGAACGAGGCGTTTCTCTCTTCTCATTTTTGCCAAAGATTTTATCCTTCCCTATGCGATCCATCAAGGATGATTCCACATCTCCGAATATATCCAAGTTTGGAATCGCGGGAACTGCACAGTCTAGGAAGACCCATGCAATATTCTTCCACTGTTCTTCCATGTAGACCATGAGGCCGAACTCAAGAGGGTACATGTGATTGTTTTGTCTGGCTGGCTTCAAAAGCCAGAACTCTCCTATAGCTCGTCTGTTAGTATCTCGACTGATTAGACTGTCTTCAAAGTCTGAACATAACTTACCATAATGGTGTCCCAGAAGATAATGATGGTAGGTTTGCAGTGCACCTACAATATTGCGATGCGCTAGACCTTGATCTCGTTTGGGCCAGCTGATAAGTGCAGTTGCAAGTTCACCAAGACTCATTTCTTTGTGGTAGCGAGGGTGCGTCGTGTTTGAAAAGGTCTCATCATGGCATATAGCCCAGAATGTGCTTTTTGGGCTTGACACCATATCCAAGAGAAGAGTGTAGTCAACGGGGCTCATACCCATAGCTTCCCATAACGCGATTCCTATCGATTGTTTTGTCGGCGTATCAGAGACATAGAGTCTTCCTTGGTAGAACGACTTGTCATTGAGCAGATATGGCAATAGAGAGTCAACTGAACAGCTAGACCCAGTAGGCATATTATATGCAGTGAGACCATAGTACTGAACACGTTGTCCATAGCGGTCTTTGAAGAATTCGAGACATTTCGATCTGTGTATTTGACGCGGGTCGTTCATTGGGAAGATCCTAGGTTGGTACTCGTATGCGTGCAGGTGCTTTGAGTTAATATTGACCTTGGTTCAACATGCGGGGTCATGGAAGCAAGGCTTTCGCAATTTATTAGTAGTTCCCTATTGGTTACTCGGCTTGGAAAAGACCAGGGTGTAGTTGTGTGTTGGTTCTGTCTGTTCTGAAAGTGCTGTCTCATCACGTGGTTTAACACGTGCCTAACATGAAAGCGTGGCAGATAAATTATGTGCTGGTAGCTAATAATGGTATCATTCACGGCTGATCTAGGGCCCAGTGATTGCTTGCATTACTTACAGAATTTGCGTACGCTTCCTTTGACCTATCTTGTCACCCTGCTATGAAAGTGGGCACCACGGTGGGTTGCAAAGGTACGTCGCTTATCAGGCTGTGAGACAAATGCACATAAGTGGTGGAATACAGACTTTCCCTGTCTTGAACAAACGTTTCAGCGCGCTTATCAGTTATCATCCTACTGGTCTCTTAGATACCTCTCCACTGACGAGGTAGCGTAACCAGTTTCTCAATTGGCCTGGCAGACTTAGGAAACGCTTGGTGCTGCAAGCCTTCATTCTGGCGCTATGGGGTTTCATGCGTGTAAGCCGCCACATGAAGTCCATGAAACTCGCTCAATCAAATGATTCATAGTTCATAGGGCGCCTAGCTCCGCGCTTATATCTCCAATCTCTGCTAGTCTTACTCTTACTCGTCCGGTTTCGGCTTGCCATATGCTGGGTATCGGTTCAACATTTGCTTCCCACTTTCAATATTGAGTGGTGAAAGTTATTTTGGGGGTTGATTACCCCGTGGTGGTGCAGTTGCCAAGGCCCATAACTCTAAAAATGGTCTTGATATCTTTCAGCTCGTGACGCCAAACGAATCAGGCCCGCCGGGAACTCCAGCTTTTGCAAGCCACATCATGATAAACCACGTAATGTGGCCCTTCGTCCTCGCCCTTGCCGCGTTTTATAGGCCTGGTTGTAGGCCAAGTCTGAGAGCCTGATTTCCATCTCGAAGACACGTATTCATAACGGCGTGGCCGTCAGGAAATTTGGAGTTTCTTTCCCATATTGTAATCCTCGGAGCAAAATTGGGTACCTATTCGTCTTCCATTTTGTCTGTATTCGCACTCACAATGTTTTGGCCAGTTCGTGCCGGGTCTTTCTTTATTATCTTTACCACCCTCAAGGCCATTCATGCAATAAACATTGCTCATCGTCCCGAAGAAAGACAAACTCTGGATGCACCAGGAGCCGTAACCGAAGCTCCATTAGCGGTAATTGATCCGTTAAACCTACTCCTTGGATCTGGAACTGAGTTGGAACGTCGAGCGGAATCAGAGGATTCTGGACTTCGAGTCACGATCGCCCCTGATGAGACTTGCGGCTTTATAGATGGCAAAAAGGATTCGCCGGTAACTTGTCCCAACAGTCGCGCATGCTCCTGGGCTACGTCCATTGATGTCGGCTTAGTTGCTTGTGCATCAGATATCTATGTCACTTGCCTCGAGTCGTCACGGGCAGTTAATTCGTCGCAATGTAACGATGTCTGCCAGAGCAACACATTCAATCTCCTTTGGTTAGGGTCTCTACCTCTTATACTTCAACGCTAACTTAAAACTTCTAGTACCGACTCAGACCAGCCCTACTGCCGCACATATGTCTACCCCGGCAGAATCTTCGACTATCGCTGCGCATCAACTACAGCTGACGAGCCCGAGCGTGTCTATTTTTCCTCCGAAGGAAATAAACGTGCGAATCTTTTGACGACAACTCTCGATCCTGAATCCTCTGGCACATCCGAAGGCCTGCAACCAGTGGTCGCGGTGACCGTCCCAGAGAAGTCCTCTGGATCACCAGGTGCGGTCACCATATACGTCATACCACAGCTACCCAGTGCTGCAACGACCTCTTCTCTTTCCCCTACCTCCAGCAATAAATCTACCTCAGTTGGCCCTATCGTAGGCGGCGTCGTTGGTGGCGTAGCGATTCTTGGGCTGATCGGACTTGGTGCTTTCTGCTTAGTTCGACGCCGGAAAAAGAACAAGCATCAGGAAGGTGTGAAGGCTGTCAGTCAATCCTATATGGCCCACTCCAGGAACCAGAATCAGTACCCGTATTATCCTCCGCATCAAGAAGCGGTGCTACCCTACATGGATGCCAACATTGTGTGCCACGCGCCACTGGATGCACGTTCGTCAATGATGACAGGGTCGGCCTCTCCGAGTGGACGAAATCCACATGGAGGATGGGATCAATTGCCCCCTTCAATGGGTCAAAGCCCTGTCCCCGTTTACGAAATGGCAGGAAGTCCCGCTCGTGAGCCTGAGCCAGTCTATGAGATGGGCGGTGATTCACCAGGGAGCAAGTAGCCGAGGAGGATGACATCGCATAATAGTTTCGGAAGAGAGCTTGGACCTTGTAAATAATGCATACATAATTCCATCAATGAGTAAAGCCTAAAGCCTTCATTACATAGCAGCAGTCTTCCAGGAAGGACAGACCCTGAGCGTATTTGCTTGCCAGAACGCGGAACTAATGTTGAGAGGCAAATGCATCCGCATAAATATCCATGTCAGTGACAAAGCCATTCAATCTCGTCGGGGCCCAGCCAAGTAACTGCTTGGCACGATCAGATGAGCCTCGTAGACTAGTCCCCATCGCTTCTGCGAACAAATTATCCCCAGGGCCAATTAACTCACAGCGACCCTTGAGTCCCCAGTGGGAAGCCAGAGCTGCAAAGATTTCCGACATGCTCTCTTGGCTTGTAACAAGGTCAAATACAGGATAGACCGAGGTTCTGTTGATAAGTGAAAGTTTCTCTATAGTTTTCTGGAAACCGGTAGCGACATCACTGACGTGCACAAGCCCGGGCCGAGAGTCAACGCTCAATGGGATTCGAATCGTGTCCAAAGATTTATCTCGGGAAGCCTGGAGGAGTGGAAGAATGAAGGCGGTCCAGATGGTACTCTCGCCGCCGTAGATGAGCGCCGGACGCAGAACAGCCACGTCTAGGACGTCAGAAGCAGCAAGAACGGCGTTTTCATGCGCGACGCGCCATGCAATAAGCGATGCTGGTGGAGTCGCGGAACCAGGTCCAACGATATCTAGGTCATTGACTCGCCTGTCGCTGGACCCATGGACCCAAGTTCCCGAACAGTAAATGAACCCGAGCTTCGGAACGTGTGTGAGACCAGCCGCTTTGGCCTTGTTCAAACGTTCTTGACCGACGGCTTTCACATCAGCAAGAAACTTTGCGGAATCTTGGTTTGCACCAGAAACATCAACAACTATATCGATGTTGAAGTTACCAATGGCCCTAAGATAAGCATCTGGTTTGTTGATAGGGTCAGGGCAGATGATTGGGGTGACTTCGGCCACGGCTAGAGACTTGGCTTTGGCTTCATTGCGGGCGATGCCGTAGACTCTGTGTTGCCCGCTGTTGCCGAGAACGTTGCAGAGTCTGCTGCCGAGGTAGCCAGTGGCGCCGATGATGAGAACTTTAGGCATTCTGATAATGAAGATATTATTTTCTTTGTGCGATGGTGAAGGAGCTGAATTACGTCCTTGCGAAGAGTTTGTTAATAGCGATTCTTGAGGTTCGATGGATCTTGCATTGATTGTCCTTCTCTCTTATACTACAAAATTTCTATCGTCAAACGGATTTTACAATCGGACGTATCAATTGCATTATTCCCAAATGGGTCTCTTGAGGAATAGTGCTGAGGTCCCAGCGCTTACAGCACCGGAGATAGACGAACGGCGGCGCTGACGGGATTAAGAACTACCAAATCTGGAAATCCGACACGGAATTAAGCCATCTCAAACCTAGACAAGAACTGTTCTTCAACCTCTTTGAAGAAAATATCCCACAGTGAAGAAAATTGAGTTTTCAGGTCATCGCGTTCTTCCTGAGTCCAAATTCGGCCCCCTCGGATCCAGCGCATCGTGTTTTTCGCGTAAGGTATTGGCTGGTTGTAGGTGAGAGTCATGAACGGCCCTGTTATACAGATTTAGCGCATCAAAGGCATTGATCGGGGTGTACTTACAAAGTCCTGCAGGCAGGCCCAAACTTTCATAGCAACGTGGCTCAGTCTCTGTCATTCTTTTCTCGATCCAGCCGTGAAATTGACGGAAGCCTTCGACTGCCAGAGACGATATGCGGACTGAATAGAATCTGAGGATGAAGTTGTCATGTTTCCAGATGAGGTCCACGACTGGAACTCGGATAAGTCTTCCATCAGGACTGGTGGTAGTGCCAACCTCGACGCATCCTTGTGTGGTCAGGTACTAATTTTCGAGACCAATGTTGCTTGGATAACTCACTATCAAAGTCGACGTCTGGTGGACCTAGCCCAAGTCTCCGTGTCGCTAGTCTCAAGAAAAGACCAATCTTCTGAAAGTCAGGTGGATAGATGATCAACCGTACCCTGTATTGATCAGACGTAGTTTCATAAATCTTTCGGTAAACTCACGCTACCAAAGACCCCTCCAACTCCCAGTTATGCAGCGCTCCATTCTCGCGTAAGAACACGTAGCACGCCAACGCAGCTTTCTTAGTCGATCGTGTGGCCACTTTGTTGACTTCAGTGTCAAGCGCCGGAAGTGACTTCTCCTTGATACCTTGTAATGCGTGGTCGAGAACTGTGTTTCCGCTTGCTACTGTATTCCAAGGGATTATCTTGTTCGGATAGTGCCGCTGTGCATGGTCTTTGATCATTTGCAACGCAGTCTTGTTGGACCAGTACGCTGCGATATGTAAACAAGTTCGATCTCTGTCATCGGCGACCCGGAAGACTTCATCGAGAGCTGAGTACTTTGCCAGGAGCATCTTTGTGATCTGGTGGCATGCAAGGTCATACGAGTCACGAGCTTGGGAAAGTCAGCAATGCATTGATAAGTAGGTGGGCACTTACATCCTGAAAAGCCTTCGATGGCTGTCGTTAACAAGGTCTTGCCCGTTGGTGTCGTTACATACTCGGGAAGTGAATCAAGATTGAGGAGATATTGGATATGCTCGATAGGTACCAAGCCATCAGCAACAGCGAGGGAAACTAGGTAACCCCCAAATGTCACCCAACTACCATCTCGATTCATCTTGTAGTCATGCTTCAGCGAGTACTTCGCTCGTAGAGACTCCGCTAACTTTCGCTCATCGTCATATCCTTCAACGAGGAGCTGAGCAAAGACTGTGAGGCCGGAGTTACACTGCTGCTCCAATATCTCCGTCATACTCTTGCCCTGTCGCTTCTCCAAGGGAAACTCTTCAAGTGTCTCGATAAGCTCTGGCAGGATCTTAGGGAAGTAGTGCGCCGCAAAGTGAAGTGCATTACGCCCTCCTCTCTCCTTGGTGAGAATGTCTGCACCCTGTCGGATAAAAGCACGTACTGCCTCAATATCTCTCCTCTCAATGGCAACATGCAGAAACAATCGTGGTAAGTTCCATGAAGGGCTATCAATTACGGTGTCTGGAAACACTTTCAGAAACGCATCGACGAAGAAGCCAGATC
Source organism: Fusarium sp. NRRL 29148 (assembly GCA_013759095.1). Lineage (NCBI taxonomy): Eukaryota > Fungi > Ascomycota > Sordariomycetes > Hypocreales > Nectriaceae > Fusarium > Fusarium sp. NRRL 29148. The sequence goes on from JABSTL010000474.1 coordinate 12,562, forward strand.
CTCTGAAAGTACACATTGTCAAGAACGGATCTGTCGGCTGTTTCTTATCAACACGTCGTCGCTCGATCATCACCGAGCGAGCATCTTCATCAGCTAGGAGAGAGATGACAGTCTCCAGCTTTTCCTTGTACCCTTTACCTCCGACACACATACAGTAGAAGCGCGTTCTCCTGAAAAGAGCACTTATTGCTTGAGCCTTGGCATCGCTGAGCTGACGTCGCGCTGACAACCCCAGAATCGCCACCAGGGCCTCTGAAGCAGCTAACATTCTTTGTAAGAGATTGACATCAAGCTGTTGCGCTGCATGCGCAATCGCAGTGTTAAAGTTCAAGAAGCCATCCCATTCTTGGACTTGCCGAGTCGGATCTGCACCATACTCCAGCAGAAGCTCAGTCGCCACTCCTCGAGAATAATCCCACGCTGCAAACGTGGTATGGAGTGGCGTTGCACCGTTCTTCATAGGGACGTTAATGTCGAGACCAGCTGATAGGGCAATGTCGAATATCTCCTCGCAGTGCTCACGTTTAGAGAACTGGGTCAGCGAGTGAAGAATCGTAGCTCCGTGAAGAGTCTCTCGAATCGTAGGGTCAGCGCCGTTGTCGATGAGGAGTTTCGCCATGTCAAAGTAGCCGCAGTGGCAGCTAAGAAGTAACGGTGCCCAGCCGTGAGTATTGCCGTGTGCGTTGAGATCAGCACCAAGGTCAATTAGAGCACGCGCCATGGCAAGATCGTTCTTACAAGCTGCAATCTGAGGCAGAGTAAAACCATCCTTATTGCAGCAGTTGAGACACTCTAGTCGAGTAACTTCTTCTTTGAACTCCTCCATCCTTCCGGGATCAATGTTTTCTTTTCCTGCATCTTTCATACACGATAGTCGATCAAAGTCGAATACTGGCGTGTCCATTTTCGGCTTCTCTTTCAAGAACAATGGACTGTTGCAGTGGAGCAGAAACATATTCGGGAATCTGCGCTGAGTTGCTAGGTATGCTTCGTACTTCTCTGGCCACTTCCGAGTCCAGATCTTACCCAGCACCTGATTCGTGGAGAGATGCTTAGGGACTAGGTGGTCAAATAGTGTTCCTTGAGCAAGGCCGAATGTCTTCGTTCCGTACAACTCAACTTTGCTTAGTAGCTCATCTCTGCTCTCTGGCGGCAAAGGGGTGTCGCATGCATCAAAGATGCTTAGCATGACAGACAGTGTGTCTGGGTTGTCCATAATAGCGGCTGTGACAAGATAATCTAGACCTTTCTCTATCGACGGCTCGACGAGTTGTCCATTGAGGTATGCCCCTGCCAGGTGAAGTGGGGCAGAAGAGTCTTGCACGTCCCCTGACTCAACACTCTCCCTCAAATCTCGAAAGACTTCTTCTTGGGCCACTCTTGGGATGAGAGATACGTTCAAAGTGTGCTCAGATGCAAACTAGCTGGTCAGCAGCGCCTCTCGGTGCGATACATTACTTACATCTGGAACTTTGGAGATAGCTCCGTCAAAGATCTCCTCCATCCGAGAGATGAAGCCTTCACTATCTTGAGTATCTTCGTCGGGCTTCCAGTTCTTCCTGAACTTCTTCAGACTAGCTGGCTTGAGGCTGTGGTCTTCAAAACATGTTGCGAGCATTCTCTCGAATTCTGGGTTGTTGATCTTGATGGATATGACTTGGTCGTACATCTGTCGGAGTTGGATGAGCATTTCGTCCTGGTCGATCTCATTTGTCTAGAATCAGTCATCAAGCGTCAGCGAACCTTCGTTAATGCTTCAGCCCATTAGGAGTTCAGCTTCTTACCAGTCCGGAATGTTTCTTCTCAAGCGCAGCCAGGGCGCCCCTGGGATGTTAGCATATGACCGAAATTTTGATTGGGCTACATACTTGTATCCGTCTGCAGCTGGCCGTAGATCCCTGAACCACTCCAGCGGGATAGTTGCTTTCCCAGTGTGAAGCTGTTGCATGAGTCCCAGAAAGAGGTAACTCTGTATGGCCGATAATGACACCCTGTCCGAAGGTGAAGGTGCGCAGGTTCCCTCGAGAAAAGCGTAGACGAACTCTTCCTGTTGTTCAGAAAGGGTGGTCTTCTCTTTAATGTTTTCTATGAGTGTTCCAACTGCAGAGCCTAACTGGCCTGGTGCTTTCTTTTTCATCTCCAGAACGTCACCTGGACTGAATGACTCTAATGGTGTGCAGCCGTTCATGAAGATGCTGGCAGTGAGCAAACCAAGAGAGTAGATATCTGTCTTATGAAGATCCCCCAATCTGATAGCTTCTTCGGCGTCAAGTTCAGGTGCCATCCATGGAAGACTACCGATCCTCGCTTGAAACATATTCTCGGACTTGTAGTCGTCGAGTATAACCGCATATCCAAAGTCGCAGAGCTTCGCCCGGATATGTGGGAGACCAGTTTTGTTAAGGAGATCATGTTGGTGGCCGTCAAACCCAGAAGTGAATACGAGGACATTTGTTGGCTTCAGATCAGCGTGAACGATGCCATGCGCGTGGAGAAACTGTAGTGCGCGACCGATGTTCATGGATATTGCCAACTGAGACTTGAAGTCCGCTTTGTTGGAAGAGAGATACTCCGCCAAAGTACCCTCGTCAGCAGCCTCAAGCAAAACCTGTGGCCAAAACCGCCCAACACTCGGTGACTCGCTCCAGGAGATGGCCAGCATTGAAACAATAAAGTTGCATTGTCGAATCGTCTCATTTGATAAAACTCGTATCTCGTTAATAGCAGCAGCCAGCTGAGGCGAGTCACTCGCGACTCCTTGAGCGGTAACGATCTTTTTAGTCACATATCGTCGGAACTTTTGACTATCTTTCGCTTTCTGGATCCAATCGCGTACTCCGGGTGTCGCATTGATAAAGTCCTCATCTGCATCAAGACTGAGTTCTTCGGCTGAGGCAAACACGGCGAATGAAGCGCCTGCGCCAGCTGAAAGGATGTTCATGCTGGCGATGACATTGTTCTGGGCGCTGAGGATTGGGACATCGAGAGCGACGGCGACAGCCAAGAATTCAGCTTGGCCTTTGACTGCATATGTCTTGTCAGGTCGATTAATGAGTTCCGTTGCCGAGAAAGGAGCGGAATATGTTGAAAATGATTGAAAGTCACCCATTTTGATGAAAGATAAAACTTGGCGATCTAGGGACGATCTGAAGTGCGGGATGGTTTCTTATTTCACGCATGCTTCGGGGCGTGAGGCTGATTTCCTCGCTAGGCTGAAACCAGATTGTATCATATCTCAGCCATGTCTCGGTCTAGACCAATAGATTTCGACATCTGCTCTCACGAGCTTACGGAACCACTGCATGAATTTCAGCTTGGGCGCCGAAAATTGAGGGGTTACGACGCTATTGATTACCTGCATTGGCTTATCAAGGTCTAGATCGCCAGTTAAACCTGCTTCTCTGCGCAACTTCTTCCTTTCAACCCATTCTAAACGTCGAAATGTCTGGACTCGAGATACCAGCCTTTATTATCGGCCTTGGTGGGTTAATCTCTGTTTTTGAGAAAGGTTTCGAAGTATGGCGCGTCATCCGAAGAGCCGAGGATTTCGGGGATGATGTTGCGGATTGGATGTGCAAGTTGGAGATGGAGTTCTTTCGCTTTCAGACGTGGTGGACTGCTTTGGAGCATCTTGCGATCACGAAAAAGTCGTCGCATTCTGTTCTAAATGTGCCGCTTCAGTCTTCGCCTTTGCAGGTGACGTTGGATAAGCAGTTCGGTAAACCCATTATCGATGCTGCGACAAGCGTATTGAGATTGCTTGAGAAGATCGAGGCGATTCTCCAGCGAAACGGTGTTTTGGCTGTTTTGCAAGCAGAGCCAGTTGTCACAGATCCAGGCGCAGATCTCGGAGAGGCTACTACGAAATCGAGAGACCGACTCAAGCGATTCGCTAGTGATCTCTTGAAGCATACACCGTGGACAACTCGAATCAAGCACAACACGAGTCCATGGAAAGAAGAGTCTGACAAAACCGCCCTCGATGATTCACTGGAGTCCATGATATACTGGAACAACACTCTGTATAGCATACTCCCTCAAAATATCCGGGACAGTATCCTCGAGCTCGGAATCGCAGGCTACGCTCTGGACTCCCCAGACAACATCAAAGACATCGTCAACTTGTCTAATGATCGAAATGGAACTTTGAGTCAAAGCGCTAAGCTTATGTCAATACGGCAGCGCTTCAAAGATGGTGCGGGGTTAAGCGCTGACATAGATGTTGTACTCCAGCAAATGGAGCTCAAAGAGGCTGCATTTGAGGGTTTGGTCGGAGCCGATATCTTCAAGGGATGTCAATACACGATCTCTCAGTACACTTCAGAAGATGGCCATGTCTCTAAAGTTCTCATTGAATGGATACCCATTCCAAAAGACTTCGACGCCTACAAACTGGCTCATTCTCGAATGGCACGGATCTCGTATACTTTACGACAAATTGGAACATTTTCAGCAATACAGCCCCTGCCAGCTCTTGGATTTGTTGAATTTGGGGGTGCCAGGTCTTTTGGTCTTGTCTCAACCTTGCCTCGTAGTTTTACATCTTGTACAAAGGTTTATACACTTTACGATATGCTGTCAGGGGGTCAAAAGTCGGCTGCGGGTACCAGATCAGCTTCACCCGCGAAGCATGCTCTTCCAAGTCTGAACCAGCGGCTTCAGCTTGCGTCAAAACTGGTCATGGCCTTCTATACTTTTCTTTTGACTCGATGGCATCACGAACGGTTCAATTCTCTGCACATCGCATTCCTTATAGATGAGGCGGACACAAAGTCAAAGGTGCTTGACCTCAGTCAACCTATCATCGGAGGATTCGCAATTTCTCGGCCAGACTCACCGACCGAACTATCCATCTCAACGTCAATTGAAGATACTGAAATTGTCTACCTACATCCCGATATACGGAAGCGTCTCAAATCAGGAGCCAAACAAGCTGGCGAGGCACAACGATTCCAGCGAGCCCATGACATTTACGCGGGTGGACTCTTACTAGTTGAGATTGGTTATTGGCGGCCCATCGCAAAAGTCGCCGAGTCTGGCGCAAAAGGTTCAAAAGCAGAATCAATGTCACCCGAGCAGTTCAAAGAAGCCGTGATTAAAAAGTGTAAATCAGACTTGGCATTCTTCGCCGGCGAGACTTACAGGGATATCACGCTGCGATGCTTACTGGCCGGTGAGCCTGGTGGGGTTCAGGCAGAAAACGACGCTGCTGGATTGAACAACTTGTATTGGGACGTTGGAATAAATCTGATGACTAGCTAGACCCTTTCGTTCAAATGGCCTTTTGACACCGATCGTCTTTCTGGTTGTCAAGATATTCGGTGGTTGGGGAGGCAGCCGAGTCAAGTCTGACGGATTTGACAGCGAATGCTATCCACTTACAGGGGCGGAGCTAGGCAGAACGCCCTCCGCCTGCACTAAAATAGGCACACGATGCATGTCTTGATGGAAGGATTCACGTTGCTGACTATAAGAGCGAGGTGAAAATACGATAATTACCACCAAGAGATAGAGCATCACACTCGAATAACACAATTTCAATTCGCTGTCATGGATTCTATCAACGTGCCTCCAATGGATTTCACCAATGCTACATACACAAATCTTCCCTCACCAGCCTCAATTCGTCTACTCTCATTCATCAAAAGACCACGCCAGCTTTCACCGCCTTCAATTCTGGGTGAACCACTACTAGAATGCATCACAGAAGCAGTCGACATACACGAGGCCCCAGATTTTGATCTCATCTCTTCAACATGGGGAAACCCAGATAGTGCTGATCCAGGCGATATCGATGACTACGGGCCTATGCATCTCTATCCCGTCACCATCGACGGAAAGCTAATGTTTCTCCCGAGAAACATTTACGAAGCTCTCAAGATGGCTCATAAAGTCAACGACCCTGCTGAGAAGCGGAATGAACTGTTCTTGGAGACAGAGTTGATGTCAGCCGTGGAAAATAATAACCAATCCAAGGTTCAACAATTGTTGGAGCAAGGTGCTCATATCCATGCGCAGGATTGTTTTGGCAAGACGGCGATTCATCATGCAGCACAACTTGGTCATTTCGATATCATCAACATTCTTCTCGACTATGGAGCCAGTATGAAAGTAATCGATTCGCGTGGTAAAACTACAATGGATTACATCACATACAACAAGCCAAAGGATTGGGAGAACCTTGAGAAGATTGCGTACAAGATGCAAAAGACGCCAGAGGAGAGAGAATTAGTCCTTGCTTCTGAGGTTATTCGAGTCGGGAGACCGATGTGGATTGATGCAATTTGCGTCGACCAGAGCAATCCAGAGGAGCGAGCGAATCATGGTCTTCTGATTAAGCATATTTACCGCCGTGCTTGTTCTGTCATAGCATGGGTTGGAGTTCAGAGAGACGAAACGAAGCTTGCGCCAGAAGCCATCTCATCAATCCTTCGAGCTGATGGCAAAGACCCGGATGAAGCCATGTCCGATGACACTCCTTCAACAACAAATCCTGGATGTTCATACATCCCCTCCAAGGAGGAAAAGTCATCTATCATCAGATTTTTGAGGCGATCTTGGTTTGAGCGGGAAGATCTGATGCACGAAGTCGCTTTTGGACGAGCAATCACTGTTTACTGCGGCATGGACGCGCTTCCGTTTTCCTCTATAATGGAATTTCTCAGACGGGAGTCTTACAGTGGTACTTTTCTGCCTTCTGACCTTTATGTTTGGTCTTTGCTTGGTAATACGGGGTCCAAGAAGCGACGCTCACTTGAGGTAAGATCAAGGATAAAGAGGATGCGACGAGATTCGATTGATGACTGAATTGCTGGGGTTAGAGCATGCTAGTCTGCGTTTTCCTACTTCCTTTCCCTCTGTTATATTTCGCGACTTAGATTATTCTTATGCAGTAACGAATCGACTATCTCATCCTCGCCACTATCCAAAATAAAGCCCGTCACCGGGTTTCAAACTGAAAACTCGTAAGCAAATGCCGTAGCGTTTGTAGGTGGGTTGATGGAAAGTATCAGCTGCGGCTCAAGTTAGTTTGGCCACTGGATTCGAAATAGGGGCATGCGTATAATGCAGCGCTTAACTAAAGGGGTCACTCACTGTATCGGCCGAATAAGTATACTTTTTCTCTCCCAGATCAATGGGATCGCCAACCTTTCCATTCGGCCCAGCCCAGTCGAATTGATAAGTTTGAACCTTCACCATGCCCTTCTTAGGAAGTCCTACTGCTTCCAAACCGCTGACTTTGATGTCATACTTTGCTTGAACGGTCCTCGTGCCGGCTAGAATCTTAATCTTACGGCCTTGCTTAGTGGCAAAGACATCAAACTTCAAGTCAGACGATGCTTCAGTCAGAAGTCTCTGTCCTTCCATGGCGGCATAATACTTGTATGCCTGCCATTCGCCATTAGGGTAGTAGGCCCCCTCAGAGGTGCCGGTAGTACTCCAAATCAAATTTCCTATCCAGTTGTGTAGATCAGATCCACTGCCCCAGTTCGCGCGCAGACCTCTGAGGTTATGACGCTCTAGTTGGGAGAGGTAGTAGACAGAGTTAGCTGGATTCTGCTCATCGCGTGCAGCATACTCATTGACGTCAATTGGCTTCTCAGGCACGCCGTATTGAGCCCGCAAGGTAGTAAAGTCGGGGATTGTGCTATCGGGCTCACGCTCCCAATCACCAATCTGATGCCAGGAGAAAACATCAGGGACTGTCTTATTGCCCGCTACTGATTGTAGCCAGGTATGCCATTTGTCATCGGACAGAATGGGGGAATGTGCCATGGCCGGGCCGCTGAGAAGGGTTCCCGGAAGTGTTTTTCTAATTCGACCAGTCAGTTCACCGAAAGTTCATATGCATTAGTGATAGTCTTACCGAAGGAGCTTCGTCGCACGATTGTAATACTCAAGAAAGTGGGGCCACGAGCGATCCCAAAAGATGTCAATATCAGGTTCATTCCAAACATCAATGACAAGGCCTTCGAGCATGTCATGAGCCTTCAAGTCAAATACAAGTTGGTTCCAGAACAGCTCCATCTCAGTCCAATTGCCGTTATCGCCAGGAAACGGAGAGTTTGAGCCCTGTCCGCCATCTGCACCCCAGAGGTCATGAGGCAGCAAGATAAAGTCAGCATTATACTTGCGCGTCGTGAGATAGTTGGATAACGTTGAGTTGAAACGGCCGAGGTATCCTTCATAGCCACCTCTAGCCCAACCTAGCGATGGGATTTGTGCACCACCGCCGCGATTTGCGTTGAACTTGATGTCGGTTACTAAGTAATCTGGAATCGAGGTGTCTACGTGCGTCCCATTATCAGGCCAGCCGTAGATGAAGCCTGATCCTAGGGCCTTCGCCGGTCCATGATGTTTGGAGAGGTCGACAGAGGCTGTGCCTTGCTGTGCAGCGATGTTGGTGGCCAGGGCCAGTACAACAGTAGTGAGAGCGGCGCGGTGCATTTTGGTCAAAAGGCTTTTTCAAGGGATGTCTCAAGTCAAAAGAAAAATTCCCTGCTACGTAGATAGTGACTTCTGGGGCATGTTGCGAGCTACTTATTGCTTTTCTTTCTTAGTTGCCAGTCTTGGCTCTATGCCATTACAAGGTACAGAAATGGTGCAATCTCCCCGCCGGGATGCAGATCCCCCGCAGGAGCTCCTAAACAGGCACTTCCAGGTCGAAGAGTAGAAGAACGAACTACCGATTGAGTTTGCTCCGGTGGGACAGGCTAAACATATCCTGCAAGTTTGAAAGTATGCTTAAATCTAAGGTAATGGATAATGTCTCGGCCTACCCCAGAAGCCTTCAACTAAGGACAGTACTTCTATCTAAGATTTGTCAGAGTATCCATTTAAACTCTTATAGCGTACGCAACATTAGATCTGCTTGAGACAGGACTTCTAACGTTAAAATCTTACAGACTGGTTGTTGGTCATTTGAACAAGCCCTTTGATAAATTGGAAATGTCTACCCGAAGTCATCCGGCTAAATAACATGGCACATCTCAAGAGAAATCAAGGTTGCCTTGCTGTCTGGAAATACCGAGTCAGATGATGTCGGCACTGACTGGGATTCCCCGCATGATCTGCTTCGTGTCGTGCATGCGCACCTATTGCAAAACCTGGTCTGAAGACTTGGCATGAGCATTGAACCGGCCTGATTGATGGACATGGGATTTAAGTCAAGATATCAGTGTGCGATTAGTAAGACACGGTGATACTTCTTTATTTGTTTGTAGATATGGACTAGTTGTCTCATTCATCGTGATTGACTTGAATTGAAAGCCCCATAAGGGCGTGTTTGGTTGATGGCAGCGTGGGGATCACCATATCACACCACTTTCTAGCAGGCACAGCCTTTGACTTCTTAAAAATCCTACATGTCAATATAGATATTTATATAATGATTATTTTGTAGACTTAGCATTTAGTAGCTGATGAATGAAGTAATGAGTTCTGCGGGCGGTTTTTCCTGTAATATCTAGTTACTGTAGGGTAGTGAGCAGGGATACGAAGACAAATAAAGGACGGCTCCTCATCTCTCTAAATCGGGTAGGCTGTTTGATCGCCTCGCTTTTCAACGTCCTTTGTCTTTCCAATTACAATGTAGTAATGAAAATGCCTGATTCTGTTACATGCGTCTTCGCGAGGTTTATTGAGTCCCAGGTGCGACACAGAAGAATGAGGGAGATTCCAGCTGCATCACGCCGGTTCGCTATGCACGATTGTGGATTAAATAAAATGGTCAAATGGATAACAAGTCATTGCTAATCTCCGAAACTTGCTATCCTATAATCTATGTTTGCTCGGTCGTCATCACAACCCGCGTCTGCTTCAAGATGTACTTCTGACTATCCCCATCATCAATACTCTGTCTTACCTTATCGTCATTGCCATAACCCACTCGTGTTGTCATTCCCGATCGAAAGTCATTCAGCTCTAAACTCGTCTTCTGGTTGTTAGAAACGATCCGGGTATGTTTGTTTCCCGAGACATGAGGCGGGTTCATTCGACTCGAGATTCCGTTGGAGCCAGTGTTGCTAGCGTAGGTGCTGCGGAATACGGAGAGGTTGAGAAGTGGACGAAGAGCAGGCATTGATCCGGCGATGATTCCGATGCCTTCTTCGACAATAGACCATAAGCCGATTGCGCCGGTGCTGTACATGAATTCTTCCGGGTTGTTGTAGAGTGTGAGGTAGCCGAGCCGGACGACGGTTGCGCAACTGGCACTACAAGTTGTTAGCTTTGCCACCAAGCTCTTATGTCTCACTTACAAAGCGCCAAGCCCAAGCATGACAATGACCGGGAGCTTGACCCTATTCTTCATCTGGATATTCCACAGCAACAGACCAGGAAGAATAGCCAACGTCCAGTCTACGATGATTGACACAGCAGAAAAGAAGAACCCGACACTACTGTTGAGCTTCGTATTACAGTATCCATGTGTCGTTTCTCCCCAGAGAGTTGTGATCGGATGGCAGACGTTCGCTGTGGCGAGGATAAAGATGATGGCGGTGATCACAGTCATGCCAATGAGACCCCATAGAGTCCAGACGAATCGACGGCGTGCATCGCAAATTCGGAGCATCGTCACGCAAATACTAGCTTTGATCGGGACGGAGCAGGCGGAGTAGAAGAACTGGGCGATGAAGAAGAGCTGCGACGCGATGCGTTAGCTATTTTACCATAACTGCTGGAAGACACGTACCTTTGTTCCCATCATAACATCCTTTGCTTCAATAGCATCTCTATGTTGCCCTGCTCCATGGAAACAGCACGTAATAACCAGCGCAGCCGTAACCGTATACAGAATCTGCCTCTCGTCAGTCACATTCTTCAAAGTCCATCAAAATACATACCAAACCCCCAAGCATCAGCCAATCATCCAAGCCAAGATTATTCTTCCATTTTCGAACTCCAAGACGCGCGCTGAGAAATATCCACGACAGGGTGAGCATCACAATAGTGATCCATAGTAGGGGCACGCCCTCACCGGCTACTGGAGCCATGCTGGTGATTCAAGGCGAACGATAAGAGAGGGCAATAAACAAAGGAACAAACAACAAGGCAAGGGACGATTTCGAGATCTGAATCTGCCAGATTTAACATCAAACGGCATAACCAACGTCCCGGAAATTTTGGGCCGATACCCATGCTCCTAGACCCTCAGGAAAACCTGCATGCAACTGCGTCGTGACATAAACACTCCGACGAGGCCCCACTAGAATATCCCCTATTCCTGTTTAGTTATTTCTCGCGTTGTTTTGCGAGGCTCGTTCATTTTCGTATACCCCAGCTAGCGTACCGGTTCAAACATAGGGGGCCAATTAGACAACGGGTGCTACGTGATGACGAACTCGAATCAACGGTTGTCTCAAAAGTTTTAGTTCAATATTTGTGGAGCATTTTGGCCGTAAGTGACTACGAGGATAAGATATTGGCTGCTTTTTCTGGAACGTCCACTTTATCCCCGGGCGGCCCGCACGTCCTAGTACTATTTCGTCAGCCACATATTAGATTGTGTTTTGGTCTGCGGATGATCGACTGGTTTCCGAAGCCAAGAGATAGTTAGGTCCAAAGCGTAAATCAGAAAATGATATGCAAGTCAACATATCTCCTGTTCTGGATGTCTCGCCCGTATTGATCTGTTATATCAGGACCGATCAGATCCTTCTGCAGAGATCCGTTTCCGACAAAACCAACACCCTGGGCGACTTTCTCCGGTTATTCCACCAAGAGAACCAGTGGCAAATGAGCATTACGAAACACGTGATCGCGTACATGCCCAGCAAATATGGATACCGAGCATGGATGCAAGATCTAGTCCTCGACTAGACTCGGGACTACAGAGCAGAAACAATAGTTTACCCACCAACAGTTAATGCAAGATGAAGAACTCGTACGACTTGCGGGAGTTGCTGTGGATTCCTCGGTTCCACCGAGGACCCTGAATCGGTGTGGACGAAGAGGCCAATGTAACTTTTCGTATTTTAGTCAGGACCACTGCTGCTGTTTCTCCTCACCGCGTCTTTCTGCTTCTTCACGTTTCAAGAGAAAACAAAATGGCTGAATTTACTATCGACGATCAGAAGCTGGAGGCCCTCAAGGGCAAGGTTGTCATCGTAACAGGTATGCAACGCCCCTTTACAGACGAGTAGAATGGAGCTAATGAATCCTTGATAGGAGGATCTTCCGGTATTGGTTTATCCACTGTTGACTTGCTTTTGTCGCTTGGCGCCTCGGTAGTCAGTGGCGATGTGCAGCCTCCCCCGGAGGAGCATAAGGGGTCATTTACCTTTGTCAAGACCGATGTTTCAGTCTGGGGTGATTTGATTGCGCTGTTCAAGAAGGCTAAGGAGGTTTATGGTCGTATTGACCATGTTTTCGCGAATGCTGGTGTTGGACCTAGGACGGATTACTTGGCTACTGAGGTTAATGAGAATGGAGACTTGAAGGAGCCTTCGCATCAGCTACTTGACATTAGCTTGAAGGGCGTCATCAACACTTCGACGCTGGCTATTAACTATCTGAGACAACAGCCTGAGGGAGGTAGCATTCTCATAAGTGGCTCGACGACTGGCCTGCAGCGTGTTCGAGCTGTGGATTACTGTAAGTTACCATATCCCTACGTCATCATGTTTTACTAACATCCCTAGCCACCGCCAAACATGGTGTCCTGGGTTGGGGACGCGGTCTCGTGCCCCTGCTCGCCGCGGCTCAACTTCCTATCCGCGTAAACACGCTGGCACCTAGCTGGACAGACAGCAGTGTCTTGCCGTCGCTCAAGGCTCTTCTTGACGCGATCAACGTTGAGCTGCAGCCCGCTTCTGTTGTCGCTCGTTGCGCGGCGTTCCTTATGGCTGATTCTTCAAAGAATGGACAGCTTGTGCATATTGAGCGTGGGAAGTACGCTGAGATTGATGAAGCTGTTTTGTTGCCGACTTTTGGAAAGATCAAGAGCGATGATTATCCTTGGGAGGACGATGTTTTGGACCGTCTCTCAAAGCTTGGTTAGAGTATGTCGTGGATGCTTGGTTGTTACATAGCAGGTTAAATCAGTTTATTAAATCGAAAGCGGCTACAATTACCGACTGAGCATTAATTAAGTCAAGAATCCTCAGATCTTGCCTTGTTTTCGGTATTCATCCACCCGATTCAAGATCTCTTGGCAATCATCCCAGATCCTGCGCCGATTCTGTAGTCCAAGCAGTGTTTTCCAGTTCTTTGATACCTCCACTTGAAGACGTAGCCAGTCCGTTTCACCTTTGCCGAGTAGTTTGACTGGATGAGGAGTTGTACTAATGCTACCTCCGCGTTCAATCTCTGCTTGGCTTGTCGTTGCCCAGAAAGAGATGGGCAACGATGACCATGCTTCATATAACCAAGGAGTATCTCGAACTGTCACTTCATACAACACTGTGTTCGGCAGATGAAGAAACACGCGAGAGGTGAGTCGCAGGTTGGCAAGGTCCTTGAAACTGAGATGGACGAGAATCTCACGAATCATTTCGGTAGGGAGTTTTGAAAATGGGTCGGAAGGGGCTGGTTTCGTGGATATGGGAGTTTCAGAATGGCTAGGCTCATTCCCAAGGGTATGTTCCACGCTCTGTGTCAACTGCAAGAGATCGTCTAGTCCAGGAACAAAGCAAGGGTTGGCCACTAGGAATTCTCCTCCGCGCTCATGACTCCACCACTGTTCCGCAGCCTGTTTAACAGCTGGATGACGAGGAAAACCATGGAAATCTTCGTACTCTGGCTCAAGACGCCACCATTGCATCAAGCACTCAACATCCACAGTTCCATACCGATATAGTGAAGCTCTCTTGAATATCTCGAGGCAGGCTGGATGAAAGGGCATGCCGTACTCGTCCGCTTCTTCAGCATCCCAGATAATGTTCTCAGCTCTGACGTCGTCCATGCCATGACGCGCGGGGGATACAGATGGCCAGCCCATATCTCTACTGGGCATGTCGTCTGACAAACCACTGAGGAATAATCTGCCCGAAGTTTCAAAGTCTTGGTCGCCTTGTTCGGGCTGCCAGTTCTCGCCTTTTGGAACAAGACACTGAAATGTTTGACAGCCTTTCATGGCCTTTGCGGAGATGTGATTTCCGTTATAGGCTCCAGTCCAGTCGCATTCTGGTCCAGCGACATGTTCCCATTCATCATCCGGCGTGTCTGACGTCCATCCATCGTCGGATGAATCTTCAGAGTCCATTTTGGGCGGGATATACTTGACTGGCTCCAATGACGCGGCCCCAGGTTCTTGGACCCCATCTCTCTTCACGTAGTAGCATCCCCACCGACCGTGACTGTTTTCAGGGTTCATCGCAAGGGTCTGATAACCCCAGGCTGCGCTTCGAGGTTCATTGTCTGTTCGAGAGCGGTTGATGTTGAAACTGACGCCACAGATATGGCAGAGAACTTCAGAGTAGCCCATAATGCGCTGATTTTATAGATTTAACACGTTGAGATGTTGTGAGCGGACATAGTACGTCAGCAACACGAGTGGCATTTTAAAAGCACTAGTGCTGACTCTAGGCAGCAGGCCCTATCATTCGCTCAGTGGCCTTGGCGTATAATTAGTGGATACCTAACACCGTGAGAGGATTAGAAGCCTTGCCAATACTTTATTAATACTGTATTATCACCAAGACGAGAGCTATTTACAGCTCCGCATTCCTGTAGTTTCTTTCACGGATTTGAGCTCCTCCATAATGCCACCGTAGGTCCAATTTATCTTCTCAAACATGTATACTTCCTCCGCCGTCCTCTTGTTCTTGGCCTTTCTGGTATTATTCTGGATCTGGCTTGCGCGTGGTCTGCGGACAGAATCAAAGTCTTTCAGCAGCTCAGGAACATGTTCGCTAGTAACGCCATTCTGAAGGAACAGTCTGAAACCCTCTGCGTCTTCGACAGCCTGTGTTCCGCCCTGTCCTTGGTGAGGCGTCATCGCATGCGCCGCATCGCCAATCAAAACTGTCCGGCCGCTGATGTATGTTGGTAACGGGTCCTGGTCCCGAAGCTGCCAGAGTTTGATATTCTTTGCGATTCTATTGTTGAAGTCAGTTAATAACTTATGCAGTACGAGGCTTGATGATACAGAGTGATCGTACCGGAGATAATCGTGCACCCAAGAGGGAAAGTCTGCGAACAGTGACATAAGCTCCTCCTTATCCCCGGACGCCGTCCAAGATTCTGTTGTCTTCTCTTTGAGGCTGCTATCTGGAACGATGCACACAAAGTTAAGCAGTTCAAAGTTCCGGCAAGGATACATAACCACAGATCGCATGCTGTTGTCGAAAGAGTACACCATGGACAAGCATGTAGGCTGGTCGGCTTGTAGTATTTCTGGTAGTTGCTTGAGAGCTGCTTTGATGTCGCCAAGCTCCAGCGTGAAGCGAAAGGCTGATAAGCCAGATGGCCTCGCTGTCTGGAAAGCAGCATCGCCAACTACGTGTGGCCGCACTATGGACTTGATGCCATCCGCAGCTGTCATGCGTCAGTTGAGTCTCAATCAGGCCATGTTTAGATGACTTACCAACGACAAGATCTGCTTTAACTTTTTCACCCGACGCAAGTGTGATTAGGCCTTCTTCTGGATCGATGTCGATGACCTTCTGATCCCAAACCACCTCAGCCGGCCTCCCTGGTATACCAGAAATGGCAGTATCTTCAGTCGCCAATCGAAGAAACTCTCCTCTCAGGTCCGCGCGATGTTGAAAAAGCCAATCAGCGCCATACTTCTCTACATAGTTATTTTTCTCATCCAGTTGCAGATGGCCCTCCTTCGTGAAGACCTTGGTAGCGGCAACGGGAAGAGACCCCGCCTTGGAACGGTCGAAACCAAGCGTATCGAGGATCCGTACACCGTTTGGACCAACATTAATAGCGGCACCAACCTCGATTGGTGAAGACGACCGCTCGTATACTTTGACGTTGTGCTTCTCGCGTAGTACCCGGGCGGCTAAAAGTCCGGCGAGGCCCGCACCAATGATAATCACGTCAAGGGGACTCTCCTGCTTAGCCATGATCAGGGTTTGGTTTAACTTGACAGGATTTGAATCGATTGGATTTGTTACTTTCGTTTAGTATTTTGAAATGCTACCATACTCATATAATATGCCCGTTGTCAAATTCTTGGTCTCCAAGTTCCGCCTTCTTTGAGCCGGTATTCCACCTCCACATGCCGACGCCGAGAGCTCCGGCCCGTACTCTCCACATCCCTATACCGCAGGGACCACTGGTCCCTACGGAGCACGCGCTACCAGATTAGCGGCCCCGATGTCGACCGCCGTCGATCAAACAAACCAAGAGTACATGAAAAATGGCTCTCTCTCGATAAAAGTTAGAAAACCCAGTCTCGAAATTCAAAAATAACCCCTATTAACTTTCGACAATACGTCATCCCATCTATCATACCATTCATCATGGCTGAGCGACTCGTTCTAGCGGCTCCCTTTGGGCGTCTTCAGCTAGAGACCTATGATCCTCCTGGTCCTGGATCTTCTCAAATACAAGTCAAAGTATTGGCGACATCGCTTAATCACCTGGACTGGAAGAGGATCAGAAAGAACCTGTTTATTCCTTCTTACCCTCATGGTATGCCGAGCCTCAACTTAGCTTTCTATCAATGTCCTAACATGGTCTAGTCCTCGGAATGGATATAGTTGGGCGTGTTATCGACCCTGGAGAGTCCCAGAGGTTCCAAGAAGGTGACCTCATTGTGAGCACTGGGACTGTTGGTTACAGCGACGGATGCTCCTACCAGAGTCATGCACTGGTTCAGGAGGAAAATTGCTGTCAGGTCAGTACAAACCATGTTTTATTTCCTAAACCTCATGTGATCAAGAGGTTTGCAAAGCAGTAGAAACAAAGCTAACTATGCATCTAGATAACATCTGAGATACCTGTGCTTGGATTATCTACTATTCCATTCAGTCTTTGTACGGCTGCTTGTGGCCTTTATCTTGGCTTGGGCTTGACCCAGGTTTGTGATAGAAGCAACATTGCTTCCACTCACGTCCTTATTTGGGTAAGTATTTATAATCCTTCATCACTTTGCAAAGTCTGATCATTCCCCAGGGTGCCAACGGAGGGGTAGGAAAACTTGCTGTTCAGCTTGCAAAGCTCTCCGGCTATAGTGTAATTGCAGTGACATCAAGCAGTGAAACTACAGCTCAGGCACAAGCCCGGGGTGCCGACTATGCCTTTTCGAGGTCGGATCCAGATCTTATCACCAAGATCAAGTCCGTCGCACCCGATCTGTGTCTCGCGTTTGATACTGTTGTCACTGAGGAAACCATTTCGCAGATCGTGGACTGCTGCCAGAAACCGGCAACGGTGGCTACTGCGATTAAATACATGGGAGCGCCTATTGATGGCGTGCAGCTGAATTCAGTGTACAGTGGTGAGATAATGGGAAAGACAATGACAGGCCAGCCCTCAGCGGCTGGTGCTGAGCTTGGCTGCTGGCTTTGGGGGAGCCTTGATAACTGGTTGGGTAATGGTCAGATTACACCATTAGAGTACGAAACTCTCGATGGGCTTCGAGAAGTCCAAGAAGGGCTGGATAGATTAGAAAGTGGAAGTGTACATAAGAAGTTGGTGGCTTATGTCACCTAACTCTGAATTCCGATCTACAGGTTCTTTACCCAGGCTATTCTTTTTATATACTGTACAGCTACACCTTTCTCCCCAATGCTCAACTTCAGCACGATCTTTTGGCTCTACTCAAGTCATTCGAAGTCCCGTAGCTAGCCCGTCTCACTCACCGCTTCTTAACGCAGCATCCGTAAGAGCTAGGAGTGTTATTCGCAGTTGAGACTTGTGACTGAGAACTTATTCCGGCAGAGAGAACCTAGTTTGGCCAACAACTGTTATCGGCTCCACGTTTTCATTCTTGAATCTTGTGGTCAAACTCCGGAACTACTGCCACAAGGCGACCCTAACGCTCAGTCACCGGGGGATCTGTTTAGTCTTTCGGCTCCACATTGTAGATTTCGTGGTAGTATCCATATACTTCCGCCTCATCCGAAGCCAGTCGAAGGTTTTGTTCTCAATAATCATTTAAAACTAGTTGGTAAAATCTGGTCCTCGATTTCTGCCTGTAGTCTAGCTGAGCCACATATATAATAGCTTGGCAGCTACCCACCTTCTTATCAAATCATCATTCTCCCTTGAATTACAACCCAAGGACTTCCTTACACCATGATGCCCCATATTAAACAAATTGCTACTGGCAGGCGTAAGCCTAATATGACACGGAAAGAGTACTTTGATCATCGATTCCGGATCCACGGAAGTATCTCTGATGCTATAGAGGATAAGGAACAGAAACCCTAGTACGTCGACTCCTCACTAACAATACGACAACCTCGGGGTTGGGCGACATTGCTAAGCCCATGCTAGCAAGTACATTCAGACACAGGTCTTCGACTCCGCCTTTGGATCCCGGCCTGATGGCCCCTTGAACGCCAACCATAACTGGGTTGGAAGAGACGACACCACAGAACTCTTCTTCCGAGATTGGGATCATGTCCAGACATGTTTTTCCAGCGACTATGTCAAGACAACTATCGCGCCAGATGGACCTTTCTTCGCAGATTTCGAAACCAGTGTTATTCTCATGGCGTATGAGAAGACCATTCCACTGCAAACCCCGGCTGCTAAAAAGAGAGCTGAGGTGGCATCGGGTGCCATGGACTCCGGCGATTCTACTGTTGCCATGTATTTCATATCCACGCCAGATGGCAGAAAGGACGGAAAGACCCTGGAGCAGACTGTAACCCCTTATTTGGTTGACGCAATTAACTCTTACTGCCAGGATCAAGTCTGGGGACTCATTTGCAACATCGGTGCTGTTTCTGACCAGTTCGACTTGAACTCTTATTTTGGCGGCGCAAATATGCCCCAATATGCACTTGTGTACAAGCTCTTTCTTGCTGGACCTGAGTCGGTTCCGCTGGTAAGGAAGGCACAGGCACAGTTTGAGAAGGATGCTCAATCTACTGTCGATTTGCATCAATCTTTTATTTTATTTTCACAGGAGGCTCTTGTTATGAATGTAGAAAAGGGCGTCAGGGTAAGTTGTGTCTTATGTGAATGGGGAGCTTTACTAACTGCTTGTAGTTTGACCGCAATCGCCAGCCAGTCTTTAGAGACTTGCCTGGTCCATCTCATCTTGATTAAGTAGAACATAATTAAAGATTGAATCATTCATTAGTTCTATATCCTGAGCACAAAATTGTCACTTGGCCCTTATTCCGACACACAGGACTTAGTAGTTATGCAGATTCTCAAAGGCGCGTGATGATTGGTCCGATTGATAGACCAGCACTAGAGAAACTTCAGTGTCTCGTCTCATTGGAGGGTTCTTGGTGGCTTGTGGCTGAAGATTGAATGGTCGGCCAGCTCATCTCCAATTCGTATTACGCGGGGTTTATTGTCGCGGTTCTCTCAGACAATTATTGAAGTCAGCAACATAATCCATGGTTAACCGGCCCTCGCAATTACTGTAAACATGGTGCTGTCTATCGACGATACCGTCGATACGCCCGTGTCCCTGTCCCAGCCTGCTCCGGCAGGACCCATCCCCACTACAGCCTGGCATGCGTACTTCTCATACGGCATAGGACATCTCGACTACAATGGTCTTCTAGAACAGCGAACTCCAGGCATCAGATCACTTCGACATCAGTGGACTGTCAAGAGCCGGTTCTTCCTACAGCCTCCCGCAGCCCAGGGAATGCCGCAATTGGGCTGCAACTTTGAAATCAACCACACCACGATATTTCCGTATCTAAAGGCTTATCGAGAAGTTATGTTTCCACCGAATCCGATACTACGACTTGGTGAAGAGAATGGAGCTGTAGATGGCGAGACACCTACACGGCATGATCCAAGACAGCCGCAAGCGGAGAGGATCGAGTGGAAGACGAGCTTTTCAACGCCTGTTTTCGATATCACGCGCACCTCAGCTATTGAATTTGACTCGCGAATCCAACCAACATACGTTGTCTTGGGTTTATTCCTACGCGGAAATCCCAATCCGAAGGAGAGAGTTGTGTTTGTCGATAAGCCTGACGAGCTTTTCTCCAAGCTCCGCTGGGCGACCTTCGGACTCCGCGGAATAGGAGGGACTTTTTTGTCACTCAAACATTTGAAAGGGTTCAGAGTTTACAAGGTTGTTCCTCAGTAACTGGCAAGTTTAACTTCATGCTGATGAATCAGTGCGATGCAGATAAAGGAACGCATAAACGCGTCAACCTAGATGACAGTGGAGTTGCCGACTTGCAGCTGTTTATGAGTACCTACGGAAGCTGGCATGTCCCTAGACATGTGTCCCTAGCCTGGTCAGACTGGATACACTGCACTCTGAACAACAGGAGACTTGATATACTCGAGGGTGAGTATGGCCTTGAGCTGGTCCTAGACTGGTCCGTTGCACGCATCTCAATCGTGGCACTCGTTCCAGTATTACTGAGCTTGGCCATTGGTATTTGGCTCAACTCAAAGGCATGGACCGATTTGGCAACGATACAGACTGCTTGGGGAACAGCCTCATATATCGTAACAGCTGGCGCTTGTGAGTCTCATCTCATTTAATATTCAATCTTTTTTGAGCAGAAAACTAACATTCTCAAGTACTCGCAGCCATGTTGGGCTTTCTGGACATTGCGGATAAATAGCCGAGAGCCCGGTTTGTTTTATCACATGTCGCTTTTGGGACAACCACTTTGTTTTCAGCTCATGCGGCCACTTTCATAACTGCTGCAGGTTAACAATCAGGCTCCAGAGTTTTCATCATTTGCGACAACTAATCATAGGATGGTATGTCCCCAAGTTTCTTCAACAATATCATGATTAACCTCTTGAATTATATATATTTTGTATCTAAATCGAACTCTATATAGGTTCGTAAAGCGTGGTGGGACTATCGATTGCGAGAGCTGGGCTCTTATCATGGCACATATCAGTGTTGGCTTCGGTGATATCT
>JABSTL010000476.1:0-38273 GCA_013759095.1 Fusarium sp. NRRL 29148
ATATTAAAGCTGCCTCAAAGGTCAAGTCGCGCTTAGACAAGGACACAGAAACCTGCTCAATATTCATTCTTAATATCTGTTTAGCGCCGTACTTTGCACTTTTGTCAGCTTTTCAACCCTCCAGTCCAATCAGTGATCATTGATTTGGTGTAACCCGACATGAGGCTTGCGGCTGAAAAATGGCCAATGAAAGGCCCAATCGCTCGAAGCATTTATTTATTTATAGAATCGAGGATTGAAGCTGAGAAATTCCCATTGAACTATTTCTATTGTCGTCCGGCCTTCTTTTTCTCTCTTCAAACTTGTCTCTGCTTAATTTCTTCTGTACGTATACTGCTCGAGTACCAAAGCTTAGCCTAGGCATATTCAAACGAGATCCTCTGAGAATGGACTGTTCTTTGTCAAGGCTTAGGAGACTTATTTATTATGAAGAGGTCGAATTTGACGCTGATATCGCAGGGCCAGGAGTAAGTGGATCGCTAGTCATTCAGCTCTTGGGCCAACTAACGGCGATCAGGTACTAGCTGCTTTCCTTGTCACGTCGTTGATAGCATTAGCTACTCTAATTCTCGCCTTTCTTACACTTTCAGTACCTACGCGTCTTATGAACTCCGGAGACGCCGTAATCGCTGCTGGGGCGCGTCGGACTTACCACCGACTAAGGGCCAAATTCCCCAAGTCCAAACGGATCAAGGTTGTCGAAAGTAAAGCCGAGCGGACTCACGCCTTCATGGGCTTCATGATTGCTATAAGTGATCAGATACTTGTCTCCCAGGCATCCATCCTCATCGCAGCTCTCATTATTCACGAC
This sequence comes from Fusarium sp. NRRL 29148, assembly GCA_013759095.1. Lineage (NCBI taxonomy): Eukaryota > Fungi > Ascomycota > Sordariomycetes > Hypocreales > Nectriaceae > Fusarium > Fusarium sp. NRRL 29148. The sequence goes on from JABSTL010000476.1 coordinate 812, forward strand.
GACATCACCATTTATTCTACCAACATTGTGATCGCCCTAGGTTGTCTCGCGTCTACGGTTCACTTGGGCAGTTTCCCGTTCTATATCGATCGCATCAAAGACCATAGCTCCGCCAAACTTATTCGTGTCCTCGCCATGGTCATCGGTTCAGGAATGCTCGTCTTCCTGCTCGTTGTGCAACTATCGTACACCTGGGATATGGAGACCCACGTCTACTTTGTTTGCACCCTTCGGGACTATCGGATGAGTGCGGAGATGAAAGGGACGGACTACATCAGCTTCATCATGGGGATTTTTGTTCCACTAACAGTGCTTTATGGAACGTATGAGATTGTTCAGCTTCTGTATCGCGAACAGGCAGTCGATGAAAAGTCTAATGGACCTGGTTCTAAGGGTAAATCCCCTACTGCACGACAAAATCGACCAGACCTCGAAGATCAGCAGCGCCCAGACAACGAGGGTATCGAACTTCAAACGCTTGCTAGGCTAGAAGATCAAGCTAGTCCAGAGAACCATCGGGATCATAGCGATATAGAAGTCGAAAGCCAGACGATCATTACCATGCTGCAGCTGATCTCGGATAGCAACATAGAAATGACGACAGAGAACGAGACGGAGTATCAACATCAAAGATCCGTGCTATTGAAGCCAAAGGTCGCAAAGATCAAACTCAAAGAGCTACTGAAAGAAATTAGAGAGTCCAAACGGGAGCAACTCCTGAACAGGTGGCTGAAACTCAAAGCTCTTACGATCTTGACCTCGAATGCAGGATCAACTAGTAGGATTAGACACCTTGTCAGGTTGACAGCAGAAACATGGGCATTCCACCAATGTCGCGGGTCCTTCGCCTGGAGATTATTCTGGCTCTGGTCAGGCAATGTCTACGGGATTGTAACCATATTCACTTCTCGATCTGTACCAACCGGCATGTCAGGCAATCCTAACGAGATGGGCTTCGGCCAAGTTGTATCACTAGCTCTACTCGCTCTCCCGATATTAGCAGCTATGGAAGGCCACGCCGGTAAAGTTTGCTCACCTATTTACTTATGGATACTCTCTGACAATAGGACTAGATTATAAGCAGAAGCTCAAGTCTATTGAGAAAGCTCATGTTGATCAAGCGCATCTCGAAGCAGCTGTTACTGGGAACAGCGGGTTCCAATCGAGTGGTCAACCTCCAGCGCGGAGACAAAATATACCTGCAGAGAGAGACATTGCTAATATACAAGCTGTTCAAGAGATCCTCAACAAGAGATCCAAGGATATTGGATACCCGGAGCTTTACGATTGGTTGGCAGGAGACGATTTGACCGGCGCACCGAGTCTCCAGATGGGTGTTGCAGTTCATGCAGCAGTCATGTTTACCATCTCAACTCTACTTGGCTTTTCGATGGCTTATGACATAGCCAACATCAATGTTACATTGATCGTAATTCTGTTTATTCTTGGCGCTCGAAGGCTCGCAGGGCTGCTGTTAGTTGAAAGGGATTTGGGATCGTGTCCCATAATCGTCGATTATCTTGGTTGCGCAGATCCTTTACCAGACCGATTATTTGGAAGCCACAGTGAGAGGATGGCAATGGGGCAGGTGGCCGGAGATACTGGAGAGAATTTATAGGAGGAAATTCGGCAAGAAGCGTGAACACTAGTTCTCTCCAACCATTAGTGGATTCAAGCATGATATCAAAACATAGCTATGCGTCTAGAAACAGATACCATATTCTTACATCTCAAGGCGCTCCATCATCTCCCTATCTAACTCCAGATGGGCTACATAACTTGCGAGAAGCTAGGGCTACTACAACTGAGTCGTCTCGTCACAAGCCATACTGAGCCCCCCTTGTAGTTTAGAACCAAGTCTCTCTTATGAGTCCCTCTGATGTGCGTACCACATAACTCAATATCTCGTTTGCAACACATCTACCCGTGACACTCCCAGCTTTCATCTTTCGCATTCGTTCATGCTTGGTGAAGTACTTATAAGCCTCTCCGAACCTTTACCAGTTTCCATTGTCACCTATGCCAGCCATCCCCCAATTCATCGAGCTCCAGTTAAGTTGATTCATATTCACCGTCAACGGCGCTCCCCCCGCCAGATACGGTGCTGAACTGACGGGGTCAAAGCCAGGCTGTGCACCCATGTTGAAGAACACACCGGGGTCACCAAAGCCAAACGGCATCTGAAGTTGAACACCATCCATGTCTATCCCAACATCACCCTGAAGTTGTGAACCAGTTCGTTCGTTTCCATCCAAAGACATATCCGCGGTCTTTCTGTTGATAAAGTCCACAAGCTCTGGTGTTTCAATCTCCTTTTCCGCTTGCTCATAAGCCTTCCTGACTGTATCCCAAGCATACAGAACAATATTCGCAAATGGCTTGAAGATGGGATGCCATCTGTCCACATCTGCTCCCTCATACCGAGCTTCGTAATTCTCCTTCATGACCTTCCATCCCCTCTCCGCGATGCTGCTGAAAGGCTGGGTCTTCAAGTGCTGGATAATTCGTATATAGGCTGGAAACGGAAAGTAGAGTTGTAGAAACCATCGGAAGCCTTTCGTTAGAGGTGAGCTTGAGAGTTTGGCATCGCATTCTAGCCAATCAATGGCGTAGGAGACTGCCGCTTCGTGATTCGCCTGATTGTATGTAGCTGAAGTTTCGAGATAGACCAGGAAGTCGTTCATGAGGCGGCATGTTGCAACACTAGCCCTCGCTGTCCAAAGGGTCATGTAGTGAAGACGGTTATCAGCATCACAGAACTTGAGATACTTTTCTTCTAACATTCTCTGCAAAGCCACATCTCCACCTTCAGGAAGCTTTTTAGCCAACGGCTTCATAAGCGGATTCGTAAACGCGATATAAAACGGACTATTCCGAGTATACTCCCCAAGCTCACTTCTCACAACAGCAAAAATAGCCTCGGTAGCTTGCTCTTGGACCTTTGGTGGATTCTTTGTTTCCTCCCGAAGTTCGCAGTCGCTGACGTTCATGGGCAAAGCGCAGTCCCAACCTGGGGCTAGGCTCGTAGGTTTGTGATTTCCCAAGGCGCTAACTCGGGAGTCGAAGAGGACAAGCGACCACCAGAGCCTTCGGCGCATTTCTGCTTCGAGAACACTACTTCTGGCGTTGATGTTTTCGCTCTGGAGACCCATTCGTTCAGCGATGCGCATTGCGACGGCGAGCATGGATGAGATGGACTTTGGGTGGCTAGCTGAGCGGACAGAGACCTGCAAATGTCAGTGGTGTTCTGAAGCGAGCTTGAAAGGGGCGTCTTACGAGATACAGAAATAAAGCAGTGAGACAGTCTCGACTATCGGTGCGGAGGAAATTGCTGTTCAACAACGCCTGTTGACACCCAAATTGGAATCTCGTCGAGAGCTCTTCCTTGGTCTGTTTGAACATGTTCTCACACTCCTTAACAGTAAGACTAAGTATAGCCATGCAGTAAATACCAAACATGAGAGCTTCAAGAGTGGAAGGAATTTCTTTGAGATTGGATGCAGCCTCGACGATGCGACCTTGCAGGGTAGGTGTATGCGTGACCTTGAGCAAGGGGTTGACGTTGTCGAGATACACTTGCCAGAGCCTAAAGAGCTGAGCGGGTTCTGGGTGAAGAGTGAAGAGCTCAACGGCTGTTTGGCGAGAGCCGAAAAACATGGGTTCTTCCTTATTGAAGGATTGATCTTGGGCTTCTCGGAAGGTTTCGAAGAAGCTGTCGCTGGGATCTCGGTACTGAGCAGAGGTCAGTAATGTCCCCAAATTTAGCATGTTACTCGTACCCCTTGTCGCATTGCATGCCAAATGTTCCTGTATTCGTCAGCTCAAACTCACCAAGTCAGTAAGGCTTCAACTCACTTGACCTCAGCTACACCCTCAGCTCTCCCGTGCGACCCCTCCTCATCCCTGTCAGAGTTATAGTCATTCGGCGAACTTTTCTCAGTCCCATTATCTTCATGAAGCGGATCAAACTTGACATTATTCTCCTTCATCAACGCCTCATACCTCCTCAACCTATCCAACAACTCACGCTCTGGAAATCGTCGCCTTCGTTGCCGGGGCTGTGTAGCTGGAACGCACTGAACGCCATGCTTGACACAGTTTGAGCAGGGAAACGTGCGGTCGCATTTAACCTTGCGTTGTTGGCAGAGAACACAAGCGAGGACCCGATAGGGCTTGGGCTTGGAGGAGTCTGGAGTGGACATGGTGACTTCGGGACTATGGAAGCCCGAGGGACATGCTTCTCGTACAAAAGTCGAATTCCCTTTGGGAGAGGGAGGTGGATTTAATATGCAGGTGTTGAGTTGGGCGTCGAGACTTTTCGTATCAGAGGAATGTGTCGGGCTTTTCCAAGTCCCGAGATGTCTCCACTTTTGTGCCTACTTGCTGACCCGTGAGGCTATCTCGGTCTTTACTATTGTCCGACTACCAATTTTCCTATCACGCCTCCTCATTATGGTAGTCAATTGGGCGATTAAAGAAATGATATTAATTGCTAAAGGCATAATATTGAGCCGTATTACTACTCACAAGATGCTCAGTCATGGTAGTGTTGGCTCCGAGACAAACCGGTTACCCGGTACTCACTCCTATTGATATGAGCGTGGAGTCTTGACTGGCTGGATTGAATCACTAGCATATATCTGTGATATTGACGAGTATAGATAGAGTCGCTCTGGGAGGAGCCTTGAAGCATAAAATGGGTTGGATGTCTGATCAACGTAAAACATACGTTTATCAGCGTCATACTTGCTCTGACGTCAGGACTACAATGCATGCTGGACAACTCTACAAATGCTCGCGGTATTTTTATGTCAACCACATCTCAAACAGCACCTTGATGGTTGATATCCTTACTATTCTCAGTAGTTCCTTCGGTCAAGCTTCATCTCTGATTCGTCCATCAATTAGACCCTATCTCCCTATATATTAGCCACCATGCCCAGCTATACCGGGAAATGCGTCTGTGGCAACGTCAAGTACAGCGTGTCATTGGACTCACCCGATGACGCACGAACCTCACTTTGTCACTGTGGAAGTTGCAAAAGGGCATTTGGAACCAATTTTGGTCTTACCACAAAGGTATATCAACTTCTCTTGGTTCAAGTAACCTATAGCTGATAGTATCTAGGTCGCTCTTGATGGCTTCAGCTACGACCAAGGCAAACCCAAGACTTTCAAGCAGGAGAATGGCGTAGTTCGAGAGTTTTGTGACAATTGCGGTGCGTTCATCTGTGAATACGGTGAACAAGCTGCGGACAAGTTTCGATACATCATGTGGGGAACCTTTGACGAGCCCGACAAGTTCCCTCCTAAGGGAGAGTTCTTCGGCAAGTATAGAGAGACGTGGATGCCAGAAGTGCCAGGTAAGTAGAATATCTCTATGTAGATCAGGGATACTGACAGTTGCACAGATATCTTTCACAAGAATGAGATCAAGGCGTGAACCAGGTCGTTAGAATCGTCTGTCGGGATGCAATGGGAGAGGAGTTTCCAGAACGAGATAGAACTGTGATTTGGCTCTCTATATTCCTCTTAGTGTCTCAGACTATCTTAATTTTCTCCCATGTAACTTCATCAGTAACAGCCTCTCCCTGCATAGTACCGTGTACATATGACTCTCCAATGAGACAATACTCATTTGTCTTGGCTGATTTTCTCGTAACCAGCGGAGCAGGAGACCCAGAGATAATCCAAACCTCATCCCCGGCTTGAGTCGATTCATGCCCCATGCCCAAATACCCTGTATCAGTGAGGAAAGCCCTGCGGTAAATCCATGTCGACGCCATGATATTACCAGGTGGCCTGGCATGCTTTGAAAGTGGTTCCATAAGTTTCTGTAGCTCCGCCGTATCGCAGCCATCAGTGTCTTGAGGTATAGTATCCAAGCTGGCACAAAGGGATTTGACAAGCTTTGTGCTAGGAAATATACTGTTAGGAAACTTGGCAGCTATTTCGTCCAAGTAAGCCATGTCGCTAATGGATTGAAGGACCAGAGAATGGCCGGCGGAGGCTGACTCTGCTTCCTTGAACACGTACTGTAGCGCACGTACATAATTATGCGCTACAGCCCTCTGAAAGTCCTCCAGGCGAATTAGCTTCGACGGCCTATTCGTGAAATCAGTATCCCAGATCAGAGTCCTCCAAAGAACCTCATCTGCTTGTTGATCTGTATATGTATACGTCTCATCCATAGTGAGAAGAATATCGCCAAGCATCCTAAGACGGCCTTGGAGGCATTCAAGGAACCCTTCGCCAATCTTTTGGACTGTGCCGAGGCGAAAGCCAAAGACTTCGAGAACCTTTCCAGTGATGGTGAATTGATATTGATTGGGAGAGTGGGGAACGTGTTTCGAAGAATTAACAGTTCCAATAGATCTAAAGTTTGGCCCATGCACACTGTTATATAGAACCGGTGGATAGTCAGGAACCCAAGATGGAAGGCCCGGTGTTCCTCGCATGCTGGGGTCCTTGACTAGGCTCAGGTAGACAAGAGAGTCAGTCGTCTCGATGATATTGTAGGCGACGTTTCGCAGCAAGTCTTTGATATCCATATTGTAATCTGGCTCGAACACCGACGGCAGAGATACTCCCTCTTGAGCTGCCATGTGCTTCAAGATACCATTCCACCCGTAGATAGAATCCCGAGGATCTGTCGCCTTCATTCCAAAGGTTGAGAATAACACGCGGAGGGGAACCATCGCTGCAGGCTTTGCATGATGCTTCGCGAGGCCAGCCTCCAGATCTATCATAGCAAGGACACCGGTCCACGCACTTTGCTTGCCTTTGCACCACTCGCGAAGTAATTGGATTCTTTCTGCATGAAAGATGTTAATCCCACCACGGACGTGAATACCAGGCCTGTCTTTGGGAACCAGGTCCACTACAGATTGGAAGAACCCGCTGTAATGCAGAAACGCTGCCGTATAGCCTACGTAGTCAAAGACCGTGAATCTGCCATCGCAGAGGATGACCACGTCGCTGGTGAGAGAAACTTCCTGAATTATCCATATCCGGGTAAACCAATTACTCATGTAAAGCGCGACCAGGCCAATCGCTTCTTCCTCAGTCACAGGATCCATGCCATAGCGCTCCGGCATAGTTGACAGATCAGAGCTGAAATCCCAGGTCTGCGTTCGAATCATACGAAGCGTCTCGGGAACCGACGCAGCACCGAGTCTCTCAACTGCTCTTAGTCCGGTCTCTAGCTCGGGGAAGGCCTTTCCAAGCCAGACAATAACACGTTTTGCCTTTCCGTAGATTTGGTTCATGACGGAGACTTGCGGGGATCGCTCGTTAGGGTTGGACTGGTTGATGCAGAGGGCGTCTATCCAGACGGGAGTCTCTGAGCACGAGGTCTGTAATTCAACAAGAGCATCATAAAGGTTCGCCTGAACCTCGAATGGCAGCCCATTAAGAAGTACCATGGTGTTGGTAGCCTCATCGGTGAGTGGGAGGCTGTCTCGCGGTGAGCCCCAAGTGTAAGACAGCGCATTGTAGGCGAGATTTGAAGCACCATAGAGGCGGTGTTTCGTGAGGGTTAAACTGGGGATTTGAGATTCTGTATCTGGGTGAATGCCCGATGAGATAGCCGCCAGGCGAAAGGACTCGGTATCGAGCTCATCCGAGTAATATTGCGCCATAATTATGAGTCTTGATGTAGAACGCAGATCAGAGGGGCACAGAAGGAATTAAAAGTGTCTCAATCTCGAGGATTAGAGGAAGAGGCGCTAGCAGCCTTATAAGGCGACTAGGAGCTTTTTTGACATCCCCTGCATTCTATTATAACGTTATCCAGTTGAACAAAATGGAATCGGGGAATAATTGGCCAACTGGAGCGCCCTTTACGCCAATCACTCCCGTCGTATTTCCCTCAGGGAATGCGAAAACAACCACGAGCTGACTTATCTACTATAGTAGCTTGAGTTAGGTAGGTAAGCGGCCCAATCACAGTAGGCATTTCTTTTGACATCTGAGCGGAGATAGTGAAAGTGGATGGACAGACTCTCTATGTAACATTGAGACGTTTCGCAATTTTTTCCTTAGCTTATTCAGGCTTACGAGAGTAACATTCAGTTCTTTGAGGTTGAAGCGCCAAGTGGGTTGTCAAAATCCACTGGCACGTGTAGCAATATCTGTGGTCTTATCGAAAGGTTAGAGATATAGGAAACTTCACGAACTATACCCTTGGTAAAAGGGAAATTAGCTGTATCAGATGGTAGCCAGGTTTAGTAAAATTCTGAAAATAATAATCATAACAAGTCCAAATATACACAGAGAGAACCCTCGAGTCCTAAACATCTTGCATAATAAATCTCTTATAACAATTCTGCAATTGACTCAAGTTAGTTTAACTTCTAGCACTACAATAGAAGAACAGAAGATTTGTAAACATACCTGGAACTTTGTATCCCCTTTATCCTGATACGCAATACCAGTGTACTCAGTATCAGGAACCGTAAGCTCCCACTGCTTAACTACCTCATCATCAACCCGAAACACAACCTCCCTCATCGCATCACCCAACTAAACGTCATGCCCGCCATCTTCTTATCCCACGGCCCCTTCACATCCCACTTGACCAACCGCGCTCTAGTCAAGGCACTAGCAAAACTAACGCTGTTCCACGATACCCAACGCATCGCGTCCTTTGCAGCTTGGGGTCTCTTGTCGATCTGTCCGAAGTCGATCTCTTCCTTTGGTTCTTTTCCGAGAAGCATTGCGGTGGAAAATACTGGAAGGGCTTGGAATGTTGCTTCTTCTGCGGTGGGTTCTGTGTCATCTTGGACGTGGACGCGGAGAACTTTGTCTTGCTCTGACCAGGCCATGCAGAGGGGCAGTGGGGGAGCTTGTTGTTTCCTGTCGAGGGGTTGGGCTATGATGGCAACGGCTCTTTTGTAGACGCCGGTCCACTCCATGATCTCTCGCATCATCTTCATGTCTATGCGAGATCCACGACTGCCGTACTTGGGACTCTTTCGCTTGGGTCCGTAGTTACTAGATGCTGCGTTAGTAGGGGAATCAAGTCAGCTGGTGGGGTCTCTTACTGGATGGCCACTGCGACAGGAGCTCCATTGTATCCAGTCCAGACCACGGAGCCACTTGCGCCAGCCTCGGTATATGTCAGATACTCAAGCTGATGCTGTTTCAGTATAGGATTGACGAAACGTCCTGTACTGCGTGTAGGCGGCTCGCCAGACTTGGCGGTGGTCAAATAGCTGGAGATGTTGCAAATGCCTTCCAGCCTTTCTTCCTCAGCAAGTCTCAAAGCGAATCCAAATGCCGTCTTGGGAGGTGGAGGGTTATTGTTTTTGGGGATTATAATGATACCAAAGTCATCAATGGCAGACTCCTCGTTAGACTTGGTCGAGAAGACTTTGCTGACTCGAGTATCACTCTCCAGGATCTCAACCCCTTTGTGTTGCTCTCCGAGGTCAGACCCCCAGGCTCGAAGGTTTTGGGTTCTTTTTCCGTTCTCGTCCACAAGGTTGTGGCCTGCTGTGAAGATGACAGCTTCGTCTTGGCCAGGGATATTGACAAAGAAACCATTCCCACCTTTGTCTACAACGAAGTGTCATGTTAGAGATTGAGCGAGTATTGGAATTCTTGGGATACCCGCCGGCTCCATCTCTTGTAAATCTTAGCTTCGCGACTGCTTGGCCAATAACAGAATCACTGATAGAATTAAGACCGTAACGCACTGGGTCTTTCTCTCGCTCTCTGCCAGCATCTCCGCCTCGACGGTCTCGGTGCCAAAGGTTTTGAGGAATTAACGATGATACCATCTTGTCTTGGCTTGACTGAAGAGAAGCAGCCGTTGGATTGAAGGTCTATTAGCCCGATAATCTGTTTGTGGTGCTAGGTAGTTGATTCTTGACCTACGACCAATGGCTACTACTTCAGCGCCAAGTACATCAGCAATTCTATCCTTAGCAACGCCCGCTTGAGGTTGCTTTGATCACAAATGAGCTCAGCTTCACCGAGTTGCTGATCACCAACCAGATCCGTCATTTATTGGAACAAAGAGACCTCTCCTGTCAGACTAGCAACCTCCTCATTTGGGCATGTACCTAGTGAGCTCAGCTCGAACAAGTTGCCGATCCCTTCCCTCATTCAACTACCCACAGAAGCACTACGACCTCTCGGATGAGGGCCGTGCCGTGCCGGCTATATCCCAACAAATAAGCCGATATGGAGGCCACCCATTCATTGATTATTTGGGACTTTGGTTTGCTCAGCCAGCCTTTGGCATGCCAATATATCACTTCGAAAATAGCCGACAACATCAGACTTTGTGCAACGTCACATAAATGTACGCAACGCTACCGTTATCAATATTATATTCGAGGAGAAGACACGCACTGTACGCTCTATGGCAAGATATGCAGGGAGGACACGAATGCGTTGAGCTGAAAGGTAGCATGATGTCAGCTCGCAGTACTGAAGTCAAAGCACACATTAGGCCTCAGACCGGGACGCCATCATCACTATGTGATTGGATGGCTTGTTTGATAGTCGAAATCTCTACAGCAGCTGGAAATTAAAGCGGCGTGGTTCTGAGACAACACGTCATGAGAAGATCTTTTTCGACGCCATAAATTGGAACGCAATGCCTCGAAATCAAAACACATCATAGCAATTGAGTTTTCCATACCCCTCTACCACAAAATCCACATCAACCAGCCTCTTGAGCCCTGGCACCCCATCATGAGCGGCGAAATCAGAACTATCGCTCTTGCCCTTCGCGCTGCGGGCCACAACACCCTTCCCAACGGTGATATTACGTTCCTCCATACTCAAGGCCGTCGTTTGATCGAGAAGGTCTATGATGGCGACGAGCTCAAGGACCAGCGGATGGTCGCCTCTGGACTGAGGGAGGACTCAACTGCAGACTATGCCGTGGCCAAAGATAGGGTGAGTACATCGAATTGCTAGTGGCATTATTCTAATATGTGACTGACAGACCTTCGCTGTATACATCAGCGATGATAACATTATCAAGGTCAGTGAGTTTGATGAGGATTCCGAGGAGTGGGATGAGGCCGACCTCGAAGGCCTCGGTGATGTCACTGCCCATGATGACAGCCACGTCGCTGTCGCAGGGCTTCCAAGCATGAACTTGGTCCTGTATCAGGCGCCTGATGGTACTATCAAGACTATCAAGCACGATAAGGATTCCGATACGTGGACTGAGGAGTTTGACATCCCTGGATCCGCAGCAATTGGAACCCCGCTTGCTGGGTTTACGACCGACGAGGCTCTCATCGTGAGCTTCTTCGGAGACGACAACGAGATCCATGCTCACAGTCGGGACTTTGAGACCGGTGACTGGAGTGGTAAGCATACTTCAAACTCGTCCTAATTTTCAGTCAATCTAACATGAAGCAGAGGAAACTATCCCTGATTCCTCTTTCGACGATACCGTCGATAGCATCATCGTCGCCAAAGACAAAGACAGCGGTAACTTTGAGGCATATGTCTTGGCCGACGACACGGTCTACAACATCACCAAGACTGGGTCTCGGGACACCATCGGTTCTTTCAACCAAGATGGAGACTTTGAGCCCTCCACTAAAGCTGAGTCTGGTGGCTATTACAGCAACAACTGGGGCAACTATTGCGGCGGTGGCTACAGTTGCTATAGAGGGTGTAGCTGCGGCTGTGGTCAGGGCTATATGTGCGGTTGCTACAGTTGCGGCTGCGGGTGCCCTCGTCCCCGTCGTTGCCCGCCTTGTTGGTGATTTTGGTTGCACCAGCGGATATGATGCTTCGCATTGAGATGCGCCCTTGCGTTAGTAGTATGACATTTGAACTTACATTCACTCATAGATCCTATGGATCAATTAGTTAGTCAGACCCCCTAGCGGGTGCTCAGATAACAATCTACTCAATTTAACTCGAAAACAAGTACCCTGATTACGCCTCACCCTCTGAGATCCGTGTCTGAACACCTTAGAATATTTCAATCTTAGAGATGTACATCAAATTGCGGGGTTCTTGGGCAATTCTGTAGGCAGTTGGAGTGCTGCCTGAAATGTGCTGATGATGGTGCTATTTCGAGCTGGGAGACCTGATAACTAATGCTCGCATCGCGTGTCTTGCTTGAACTTCACGATGTAGAGACAAATTAATCACCATCTCAGTAGAGAAAGTCTTGGCTAATGTTCCTCAAGGTATCGCTTATAAAGGACGTCGATAAGCATCAGCTCTTGACGTGGATACCGAATATAAAGAACGGACTTTGAGCAGTTCGGGAACTATCCTCAGAGAATAGCGGCGACGAGTTGCATGTGCTTGGATCTTGGGCAACTGCCGAAGACACAAGCTTCATGATAAGCCAAGCTACGACAACGATGCCATCAAAGCGGCCAAGGACTGTCTGACAGATACTGTGGTCCTCGTATGACTGCATTGCACTGCATAAACGTTGAGGTTGTGTCGCAGTGCATAACGCATTCAATATTGCAACCCACCAAAAGCCTCGTCACCTCAGCTATCAACTTTCACAACCTGTGGTGTAAATCTTCAACGGGATAGGACGGCTACCTCTAGGTCCAACTTGTACCATATTGGACAAGCTCCGCCGGAACAGACTTTGGCTCAAGAAAGTCATACGAACTAGCCAGCCAGATAGTTAATGACTGATGATAGTATCTGGATAATCCTGCCACCGTAGATGATTTCAAGAAGGGAGTCGAGAAGTATGTCGAGGATAGTGACCTCGGACAATTCTTCGCTCCCGGCAATGACTATCTACAAAAGGTTGCTGAAAAGGCAATCGAGTTGAAGGATGGCCCCAGCAATCATCTCAAAGAACCAGAGCAGGTGAAATGTCTCGTCAAGCTTGCCTTGTATCAACCAATCTTCTATTGCGGTACGTTATATTTCCCAAGAGTCAGCAAAGCACTAACTTAGTCTTCACAGACGACAGTGGCTCAATGCAAGCCAACATACTCGACGCCGACGGGAAAGTCGTCAGCACCATAATGGAAGCCATTAGAGGTCTAGTCCAACGCATGGCCCGTATCGCAACCCGTCTAGTCCCCGACAACTCAGGTGCCCATCTGCGCTTCATCGACAGCGACGATCAGAGCAATGACCTCACTACTGATCAGATTGACGTTCGTATACAGTTCCAACCAGGCGGTGGTACCAACATCGGCACAAACCTGAAGAAAAAGGTCTTGGAGCCACTGGTCTTCAAGAAGCTTGATCAGGATGGCAAGTTGAACAGACCGTTCCTTGTTCTCACTATCACAGATGGTGAGCCTAGCCCTGAGCCTGTTGATACGTTCAAGAAGACTATTGAGGAGTGTGGACGACGGTTGGAACAGAAGGATTATCCTCAGGAATGTAAATTCAGGCTTTTGATCCATACGATAATATGCTAACGAGGATTCCTAGCAACCATGTTCCTCATCAGCCAGGTTGGCAATGACCCGCATGCTGACAAGTTCCTTGACTCACTCTCGGGTGACATTTCAATTGACCGAGTTCTGTTCCGCAGTTCTGTTTTATTTTGTCTGGCCATGGCTAACTCATAAGCTGATATATAGTTAGAGCGCCTGCACGAGAAGTATGCTGAACTTCGGGATAATGAAGGAGACCTCGAAGAATGGGTAAGACTATCTTCATTAACAGTTTATCGTCACATTAGCTAACCAATAACCCTATAGCTTTTCAATATTCTCATGCGACCTATTACTGGGTGAGGTTTATGTACATTCTATGATAATCGCCTTCTAGAATCGGTGGTTCTGATATAGAGGTTCTTCCCACGCCAATAGTTTCTGTTGTCTATTCTTCAAGAATTCATATGAATAACCATAATATGTATGAGACATTACGCATCAACAAATACATGGCCTTCTTGGTTGCTAGAAATCTGTAAAAGCAGCTTGGAAAAGGCACTTACCATACCCTCTTCTGCGACGACATCTGCCTCAAGGCCCTCACCGATACAACCGCCACTATGAAGCCGGGATGGGATAAGCTTCTTTTTGATAAGAATTTGGCTCCATTGCCGCGCTACATTTAAGCTTACCGCTTGTACTACGTAATAAAAGTGAAATTCCTGGAGGTGCCACGAAGACCGCGAAATGGAACCAACTACACGAATGGCCTAAACTTATGGGATTGAACTTCTCAGGCAATATCCACCGAGATTGCTGAAACACATTTTTAGCGCATCGAATGTTGTAGCTTCAAAATTCCTGAAAACTTCTGGTCGGGGAGTATCCTGTAGATTATCAAATGCCCTTGCTGCAATATAATAATAATACATTGTCACTCTCGCTACCTGAGCTAGACTTGACCCTATAATACTACACAATCCACCCATCTGTTTGTCCTCGCCATCGCTCGATCTATGCCTTGTAGTTCTTCTGGGCCCTCCTTTTGTTGATCGGTAGACCATTGGGACCCTCGTTCTCGCGACGGCAGTTAACGCCGGCTTCGTTACCGCAGCGGGCAGGGAGGAGACAGCAGCCGTCATTATCACGGAATACTTCCAAGCCATCGCTTGCCCTTCCTAGTGAGACGCAGTCCGGGCCATCGGGGAACCCGCAGCTATGATGGGCGTGTTAGCAGAGCTGAAATGAATGTGACGGTGCAAGGTCAATGCCTACCCATTCTTGGCGAGGACGCCGACGGCGAAAAGAACTGAGACTAAAGCGAACTGCATTTTGTGTTGTGGGAGAAGAGGATATGGCACCGGGCCTTGAGTAGAAAGATATAATGGTTTATGAAGAGGGTAAGCTGAAGTGAATAGGATGAGATAATAACGAAAGTCAATTCATGGGGTGTTTTCTATGTATTTATATTCAGAACAAAACAGATCCCCTGGACAAGAAGTTCATGGCTTTTCTCTTGGCTGAAACGGCGCATGGCCTGTAACAAGGTCAAAACAGAGGAGTTCACTGTCATCCGACAGCTCCACTTAGGACGTGACATTACCAGATTGGACAATTCTGATACCGTCAACATTCGAGAACTCTGGGTGAAACACTCAGAGTGTGGAGTTTCCCTGTTTATGTAATATATACGTATAACTAATAGTTTAGGCTATTTGTCTAGTTCAAGAGTGGTATCTAAGGAATTTAAACTCAGTATTAAGACCTGGTCTTAGCAGTGGGATGGTTATCAAGTGACTCAGAATGAAACAGAAGCGGCCATTCTTACGTCTTTGGCTGGGCTGGGCTAATATGAGCTGATATGGGGCTAAGGAGGAGTTGATGTTTGCTTCGTGCGCCTTACTTGGCGATTTCGCAATTCTGTCGTCAGTCCTCTCAGGCAAGGCAATGTCTCAATCTCAGAAATGACTTCGTTGCTACGTAAATGGCGTTGCCGGAGGCTTTTCTCCACTCTGACATGTTTGGCACTTTGAAAAACGTACGCAGAGCATCATCATGGGAGTCAATTGCGATGAATGACGAAAGTTGTGTTACCTGGGGGGGAGCGAACATATGTGACGACCAAACTTAAATGTAAGTCACAAAGCATCATATAAATACTGTCCACAATCATTGAGGTGCCATAAGCTTGATCAATCAATTGATTAGGTATTTTCCCCAGATTTCTGCACCTTGTCATCAAATCGCCAAGGCAGAACATCCTATCCCAATACCTCTATCGTCTCAGAAAGTTTTATAATGTCACGAAACATCTGCATCACCGCCGTCGACGGCAACACCGGCTTTCTCATCGCCGAACTAATCCTCAAGCACCGCGACTTCTCCCGCAAAGTCTCCTCCGTCATTGGTCTGACGCTCCACCCCGAATCCCCCAAAGCAAAAGAACTCCAAGACCTCGGCGCCAAGATCGTCACCCACAAGCCCGGCCGTCTTCGCGTAATGGCCAAAACTCTACAAGACACTGGATGCGACACCATCTGTCTCGTTCCGCCTGCTCACGAGCATAAGCTTGAGATTAGCGAGGAGCTCGTGCACGCTGCGAAGAAGGCGGATGTTCCGAATGTGCTGCTTATTAGTTCGGCGGGGTGTGATTATGCGGAGAGGGGGAAGCAGCCAAGACTGAGGGAGTTTATTGATTTGGAGACGCTTGTCATGGAGGCTAAGGGAGATCCGGATGTTTCTACGGGGACGTCGCCATGTATTATTCGGTGAGTTTGTTGTGATGATTGAGAAGAGAGAGCTAACCGGTTAGGGCTGGGTTCTATGCTGAGAACCTCTTGCTTTATGCGCAGCAGGCTAAGTCGGAGGGCGTTCTTCCACTCCCAATTGGAGAATTACATAAGTTTGCGCCTGTTGCACTTGGTGTAAGTCAATTTTGATACGCTGATCAGGAGTATACTGAAAATGTTGCAGGACGTTGCTCAAGTCGCTGCTCATGTTCTGACTGGCAAGGGCAAGCACGGTTTCGACGATCGTCATCGCGGCCAGATGATGATCGTTACTGGTAGGCCAGACATTTCGTTTGTATACAAAAAGCAAGTCTGATTGATTTAGGTCCTATGCTCTGCGCAGGCAAAGAACTCGCAGCCGCGGCCAGCAAAGCTCTGGGTGCCGAACTTCAGTTCGAGAACATCTCCCAGTATGCCACCTGCCGACCCATTGCCCCAAATTGCTAACAGTTGGCCTCCAGTGCTGAAGCAAAGAGAGTTCTCAAGTCCCAGTCTGAAATCGACCCATCCGAGCAGCAATATCTCCTTGAGTACTACAGCCTTGTGAAGGAGGGCAAAACCAACTACATCTCCACCACTGCTTTCCACGATGTTACTGGCGAGCATCCGACTGAGCCGGAGAATTTCTTCAAGATCTATGAGGGAGAGATGAGGCCTAAGAAGAAGGCTAAGCATGAGCATACGTGATGAATGGTAGTACCTTGAAGAGGAAGCTGTTGAAGATATTCACCACATCCAGATTTTGAGCTTGAAAAATTGACCTCTAGTAGGTGCTCATAGTCTGAGGCTCAAGGACTAAACGGGGTTATTTATTATTCATGCAATTATCGCTCAATGTCTCATTTCACAACAAACTCAAAGTATTGGCAGTGATCTCCCATTGTATTCCCAATCTCTCCAACCAATCATCTCGCATCTCCCTCCCGAACAGCCCGATAGCAAAACCCTAAAACAACCATAAATCCTACCTAGATATACCATACAACGTTTCTCTACATACAACCGACTACTAATTAAACACTAAAGAGAAGTGTCTTTTGGATATGACGTATAGAACACTATCTACCTACCAAATAGAGTATATCGTGATCCTTGTATGACGGGAAATATCAAAAGTGCCCAGCTTCCTGCGGGCGGGGAACCCTGCTTTATCTTACAAGACTTTGAAAAAGTCGCACGGATCGACATCGCGGATCACACGTCCGATATTAACGGGTTACATGGCCGAAGTATGAGTAGTACGACGTTGATATCTGGAGTATAAAGATTAACTCAAGGTCCTTCTTTGAATGATGAGTTTGTGGCTTACACTTATCCTCTGCCTCTCCAGCACCTTGGGCATTACCTATACACTGATGCTACTTACAAAAATGGCATTAGCAGGGAGTCACTTCGGTGGCCAATGGGGCTCATTCGCCATCACAGGAGATTCCTTCAACTTGTCCATGACCGATCATGTCATCCGCACATGGGCAGACCTTGGCGAGCTCGATGAGTTCTACAACATTGACATAGCGCCGCGCCGGTATCAAGCTTTGACGACATATCACAAGAGCGAACAGGATCTTCTTGGCGAAATTGACTTTGAGCATCTTGATCAAGAAGGCAAAATCGACTATATTATGCTCAATACGTACCATACACGGCAGCTCAACAATCTTGATCTTCAAAAAGCTTCTAAAGAGAAATATGATCCTCTGCTGCCGTTTTCCGATGATCTTCTTGGGATGCTTGAGGCGCGTCAGGATGTTGATCCGATGAAGGCAAAAGAAACGGCTGGCTTGCTCAATAATATCACCAAGTCGATCGCCAAAGTACAGACAAAAGTGCAAGAGGGCGGTTTCAATGTTACGGAAACAACGGGGTATCTCGCGAGTAAAGCCATCACCAACCTTCTGGATCTTTTGGGCGAATGGTTCTCATTTTACTCGACCTACGATCCGCTTTTCGACTTCTGGGTTACGACACCTTGGCAGGCGGCGAATACTTCTCTTACGAGCTATCTTGACGTCGTCCAGACAAAACTGGCTGGAATGAACCAAAAGTATGGTGAAGACGCTATTGTCGGTGAACCAATCGGACGCAAAGGACTGGAAGTCGAACTTGAGGCTGAGATGATCCCCTATACACCCGAGGAGCTTATCAAGATTGGCAACCAAGAATTCGCATGGTGTGAAAAGGAAATGATCAAACAGTCCGAAGCTCTCGGCTACGGAAAAGAATGGAAGAAAGCTCTTGAACACGTCAAAAATGACTATGTCGACCCCGGAAAGCAAACAGAATTCGTCCGCAACTTGGTCGTTGAAGGAAGTCTCTTCGTCACAGAACGCAATCTCGTCACCATCCCCCCTTTAGCAAACTCAACATGGCGGATGACGATGATTAGTGCAGAACAACAGAAGGTATCCCCATTCTTCCTCGGCGGTCCGGTTATTCAAGTTTCCTATCCGGTTTCATCAATGGAGCATGATCTTAAACTCATGGTCATGAGAGGAAACAACAAGCACTTTGCTCATGCGACCGCTTTCCATGAAATGTTCCCTGGTCACAGACTACAACTCTACATGGCAGATCGGTATAACTCTCATAGGAAAGAAATCTTCGATACACCTTTCTTCGTGGAAGGTTGGGCATTATACTGGGAGTTTCTGTTCTATGCACGAGATGATTTCCACAAGTCTCCTGAGAATAGGATCGGTGCACTTTGGTGGCGTATGCATCGGTGTTTGAGAATTATTTTCTCGTTGAAGTTTCACTTAGGTGAGATGACGGCTCAAGAGGCTGTTGACCTGCTCGTCGAGAGGATTAATCACGAGAGGAGTACAGCTGAAGGTGAGGTCAGACGATCTGTTGAAGGGACGTATTCGCCGCTTTATCAGGCTGGGTATATGCTTGGTGCACTTCAGCTTTGGAAGCTGAGGGAGATGGCTGTTGATAGTGGGAAGATGACGCAGAAAGAGTATCATGATGCTATTTTGAAGACTGGTGGGCTGCCGATTGAGATGGTCAAAGCGTTGATTTTGAATGACGAGCTTGCGAAGGATTTCAAGTCGGGATGGAAGTTTTATGACTTCGATTCAGTATTAGTCTAGCTAGGTTATTGAGAATATCCATATAGTTTTGTCTAACATTGACCCGTGCCAGAGAGTCCATAACCGCCACCCAGAACTTGGTCTAACATCTGGTCTTTACCTTCCAACCAACCTTCAACACTCTCGTAAGTACCAACAGTACCGCGCAGAGTGTACTCGAAAGCGCAGCCCAGATATGAGCCCCAGTAAGACTTCGATCCTGCAGCAAACCACCGATAGGCGGTCCAGACAAACCCGCAAAAGAGACGAGACTAAAACACATGCCCATTCTCGTGCCGATTGTATCAAGTCTCTTCGTGATGCTAGCGACTCCAGTGGGCATGAGACTCTGAAAGGCGCCCGATGCAATGCCGTAAAAGATGGAGAAGACGTAAACCCCTGCAACGTCGTGGACTGCCACCCATGTATACGCGACTATGGCGACGCAAAGAGCTGCTGGGGCGATGGTGTTGAGTGGCCCGATTCTGTCGGCGAGGACGGGGATTAGGACTCTGGTTGGGAGACCGACGGCGTTGATTATGGTGGTTATGAGTGATGAATCGGCGAAGGACATTCCAATTTCTTTTTGGCCAAACGAAGCAAGCTTCAAGATTGTCAGCAAGACTATAGAAGGATTGATCGGGGTACTTACGTAGTAGAAAGTGTAATACACCGACCACACAAAGAAGAACAGCCCGCCCACATAAGACACATAGAGAGCATCTTTGAACGCACTCCAATCTATAATAGGCCCAGTCTGTCGCGGCGGAAGCCTTGGCCTCATGAAAATAGCAACGAGTATAAATCCAGCTAGATTGATGAACCCCAACACTCTTGACGTCCAGGGCATACCGATGCTAGGAAGAAGAGCTCGAACAACAAGAGGATAAACAGTGCCACCGAGAGAATTACCCGTAGTCACAAGTCCAATAGCAATACCTCTCCTCTTCTCAAAATACGTCGCCACCAACGCCAACGACGGCGCAAAGATAATACCCCCACCGATACCAGTGACAACACCCTGCGTGATCATAAGATGCCAGTAAGAAGTCGACAAGCTCATCATGAAAATGCCAATGAGCTGCAGTCCCGCGCCGACGAGAAACGTAGGGATCCAAAACCCAGCATCTAGCAATCTTCCAGAGAATGCACTCCCGAAGAAGGTAAACCATACTTGGATCGAACCGATCCAGGAGATTTGGAATGGTGATTGGGGGAGTGTGGAGGTATAGTGTGCTTGAAAACTTCCAAAGGAGTTGACGTAGCCCCATGTTGCGAAGATGACGATCCATCCCATTGCTACTTGTGTCCATGCTTCGAGGCCGCCGTCTGGCGGAGGGGGGATGTCGCCGGGTCGGAAAGACGCGCCTGCTGAGGCGATGATTTCAAGGTCTTGCATCTCTGACCTCGTCGGTTCACGACGTAGCGTATTGATTGGTTTGCTTTCTCACTCAGCAATTTTTCACTATCAAGGGTATCACGAACTCACAACATGGTCTCGCCATTATTCTCATCAGTCTGGGGTGTTTTTTCAGCCATTTTCACTCAATTGTAGCGAACAGTTCTTAAATAAAGCAATCACGGTGAGGAACTGCGGTATCGCAATGTTGAACAACTTGTCACAATCATGTTACGGTCAGAAAATCTAACGTGATAAAAGTCCCCGATACCGCTCCAGAATAAAAACCGGGAATAACTTGATAAATTATGGATCTGGTGTAAGAATTCTCGTGATAGCCTGCCCATCTCGGTAGGTAATCGACCGAACCGAAGGCCGATAAGCGGATAAGGGAGATAACTGTTTTGACCCTTCAAGGTTCTGCGAATGGGTAGTGGGCTCCTTATCAAGTTTATGTAAATTCCAGATCTTGGCATAAATACTAGCACAAAATACCCCGCGGGATTTTGGTGATAGCTTCGGCGACGGTATGTCTACATTGGGATGGTCGGAACCGGCCGGTCGGGATTGAACTACTGAGAATAGAGTTTGTGAATACAAGTAGCACCGAGGCATTTCGCTTTGACCAGCCTATCACTTCATTCGATACCAAAGAATTTAACCGACGGTAAATCACGGCACCAATCATCATGCGAAAATTCTCATCCCTTCCGTACCGAGATATTCGGCAGAGGGCAGAGGCGATCCCTTCACTTCAATTGGACATAAAGGTTCTCAAATGCCATGCGAGTCTAGTCTGACGGTGCGGCTGAGATGTTGTGGCTGCGAGCGATCCCCTTTCCTGGTAAACTTGCAAGCCATGCAGTGTCTCACTGTGAGTTATTCTGCCAGTCTTTCTTCTTTTTTTATCCTCTGCGTGTTTTCTTTCTCTCTCCTGTGAGATAAGGAGCTCCTTCTATTTGGGTTCTAGTCTTGTTCTTTGGAGGGCGCTGTGGCGTTTATCGGAGCTTGTTTTGTGAGCCGCCCTTGTGATAGAGCTCAGGAGAGGACTTGAAGATCTTCAGGTAGTTGATGATCAGCAACCAAACTGTCGGTAACAATGTCCCAAAATAGATAACAAAATACAGTATCAGCACGAGTAATTGTCATTACTGCACGCCACGCCTTGTATCGGTGACATTTGTCACTACCCATACCCCTACCCTACTCTACTCCCATTCCAATCCTTGAAGTCCGTTACTTTTCGGTGTGGCCCGGAATTGCCGCTAGCTCTGCCCAGACCCTGATCTAGAAGTTCCGACAATTCACCAATCAATA
The DNA here is from genome assembly GCA_013759095.1 of Fusarium sp. NRRL 29148. NCBI lineage: Eukaryota > Fungi > Ascomycota > Sordariomycetes > Hypocreales > Nectriaceae > Fusarium > Fusarium sp. NRRL 29148. The sequence continues at coordinate 22,737 of JABSTL010000476.1, forward strand.
GCGTCGAGCACGAACTAGGCGCCACGTCCTATGCGTAATCCCCAGCACAGAAGCGCGTATCTCACATACCAGGCTCTCGTAAACTCATCATAATCCAACCTTCTATCAGTATATCGCCAAGGAAACGATTGAGTATAAGAGATTACGGTCTCTCCCCAAAACAGGCAAGACACCGAGAGAGAGAGAGAGACAAGCTTAACTCTTACTCTTAAATATACAATACGAACCTTGTTCTCTTTTCTCTTACTCTATTTCAATCAATACCTTGCCTTGCCTTGCCCTGGCTGAACGCAAAAAGCACGGATCAAATACCGTTGACGATACGGAACCGATACTGACTGCCAATTAAACTGAACACCCCACACTGAATCCTTTCCTTTCCTTTCTTCTACATACCCTTTCTTATTATACCCATCACAACCTTGGCCTCGTGTTTCTTGGTTTTTCTTTATTTCCTTGTTTTCTCTTCATTTCTTCTTTTTCACGGCCAGTTTCTTCTTATTTACATATTGACTCTTTGGCATTTGTTCATCTTGGACAACCTTTTCTTCGATCCGATCACCAATTCATCGACACAACAGCAGCAACTCGAATTGTTCGCTTCCATTCCTTCCGAGGCTGTGAATAGCTTCCGTCTTTCTTATCGCTCTTTTATCCGCCCGAGGCCGTTGTCATGGCCATTTCTTCGGGCCTCGCCCTTTTTCTGGCTGCCAGCGCCGCATTGAATCCCGTTGCTGCTGCACCTTCGAGTAAGTCGACACTCTTTCGCGACCGCGCATGTCGTTGAGCGCATGGAACCTGGTGTGGCGCGGTCGCATGCATTTTCTTAACCATCCCAAATCTTGGGGTCGCGGATCGGAGCTAACGTGATCCAATCGCAGTTGACGACGCTTTCGTCGCCATCTCCAATTCAGATTTCTCTCCCCGATCAGTATCAAAACGAGGCACGCCTCAAGCCCCCGATGGCTACGTCCCCTCAAAAGTCGATTGCCCGAGTACACGACCGACGATCCGAAATGGCTCTTCCATCTCGAGCATGGAGCGCGACTGGATCCCGAAGCGTCGCAACGAAACCATCTCCCCTATCCGAACCCTCTTGAAGCGACTAGCGATTCCTGGTTTCGACAGCGAGGAGTACCTCAAGGATGCTGAGACAGATCCCACTGCGCTCCCAAACATCGGTATTGCTATCTCTGGAGGTGGCTACCGTGCTATGCTTTGCGGTGCTGGTGCGCTGGCAGCTTGGGATATTCGTTCCGCTGGAAGCGACAAGGATGGAAATCTTGGTGGACTTCTACAAAGTGCGACATATCTTTCTGGTCTTTCCGGTGGTGGATGGCTCGTGGGCAGTTTGATGATGAACAACTTTACCTCTGTCCAGGAAAGCGTAAACTATCCTGGAATCTGGCAGTTGGAGAATTCGATCCTCGAGGGCCCTGAGAACTACTCTCTTCTCCAGTACTACAACACGATTTTCGACGCCGTCTCCGATAAGAAGGATGCTGGTTATGAACGATCTCTTACGGATTACTGGGGCCGCATGCTGTCGTACCAACTTATTAATGCTACGGATGGTGGTCCTGCATATACATGGTCTTCCCTTGCAGACGATCCTGACTTCTCTGAGGGCAAGGCTCCTATGCCCATTATCATTGCGGACGGTCGTGCGCCGAACGAGACTATTATCAGTCTCAACGCGACCAACTTCGAGTTCACCCCCTGGGAGCTTGGTTCCTACGACCCCGTTCTTCAGGGCTTCGTTCCTCTCAAGTACGTCGGTTCAGAATTCGACAACGGAAAGCTACCCAAGGACAAGTCCTGTATTGCTGGTTTTGACAACGCCGGTTTCGTCATGGGAACTTCTAGCAGTCTTTTCAACCAGATCGTTCTGTATCTCAACGAAGACGACAACAACTACGTTCCCGACGGTGTTCCGGATATTGCGGTCGAGGCCGTAACCTCTGTTCTCAAAGCTATTGGCTCTGATAACAACGACATTGCTGACTGGACTCCTAACCCCTTCAAAGGCTGGAACGATGAGCATAATCTGAGCGCCGATTCCGAGCGACTTACCCTCGTCGATGGCGGTGAAGACCTTCAGAACATCCCTTATTATCCTCACATCCGAAAAGATCGTGAGGTCGATGTCGTCTTCTCCTTTGACTCTTCCGCCGATACAGACTACGGCTGGCCTAATGGCGCATCTCCCATCGCCACCTACGAGCGCTCCCTTACCAACATCTCAGAGGGTTCATCATTCCCTTCTGTCCCCGGCAAGAACACATTCCTCAACCTGGGCCTCAACACCCGCCCAACCTTCTTCGGCTGCAACGCCACCAACATGACCGACCCCTCACCCCTCATCGTCTACATCCCCAACTACCCCTACGTCTACTCCTCCAACATCTCCACCTTCCAAATGAGCATCAACACCTCCGAGCTCTCCGCCATCATCGAGAACGGCTATGCTGTGGCCACCATGCTTAACGGCACGCGCGACAAGGACTGGCCCGTCTGCGTTGGCTGCGCGATGCTGTCTCGCAGCTTCGACCGCACAAATACCACTGTTCCTGATAAGTGTCAGGAATGCTTCACAAATTACTGCTGGAACGGAACTCTTGACGAGAGAGAGCCCAGCGAGTATAACCCTACTTTCATCGGCGAGCAGATCGAGGTGGAAAGCTCAGCGTCCAAGGCCAGCAGCGCTTTTATCGCCATCGCAGCTATTGCAGGATTGATGCTCACCATCTAAAATGAATGGAAAGTAGAGGGGAAAATTATATATATATTTGCTTATAGGGGTGCATTGGAGTTTTGTTCTATCTGAAGCGCCGTGATCTTGATGGCATGGATTCATGAGGAGGTTTATATAGGGGTTGAATAGATGATGAGTTGGAGACTCGTCTTATTATAGGAAAAGTTAGCTGGGCAACAACTATTTCACCCTTGATTGAGTCTCGGTTTGCTCTGCAGGTACATTCTCACGACAACTTCTCACAGGCGCATGCTCAACGACACTAGTTCCTATAATCCATAACTTTTCCTTCATTAAATCATTACATATCCCTAACAACTCTAAGCAAAAGTGACGTCTTTTCCAGTCTTGGCACTCTCAAAAACACCCTCAATAATCTGCAAAACATCCCTAGCCTCAGATGCCTTCACAGGAACATCCTCCTCCTTCCCACTCTCAACAGCCTTACCAAGCTGAGCATAGAAAGCCTTGTAGGTAGGGGTCTCAATAGACGAAATAGCCTGCTCCTTGGCCTTCTCGTTATCATCAACGACAACCAGCTTGTACCGAGCTGGGTCCTCCTTTCCAAAGTCCGCATCAGTAGCCTTCGCACCAGCCTTGAGCGCATCCTCTTGCGTGTCGAGACCGAGCTTGCGGAAACTTCCCTTTGTGCCGCGGACCCAGAAGCGTGGTTGCTCGAGTTCGGCGCTTAGAACGCTGATGCGGATGTTGACGAGGAGACCGTCGGGGTAGGTAAGTTCTGCTGAGACACCGTCTGGATTCTCCAAGTCGAACTTTCCTTCGCGTTGAGAGAGAAGACGGCCGTGGACGGACTGGGGCTTGCCGAAGAGAATATAGGCTTGGTCAATGAGGTGAGTTCCCAGGTCATAGAGAGCACTGCCGCCTTGAGAGAGGGGTAGGTCCAACTTCCAGTTCTTAGAAGGCACAAGACGATAGCGATCGAAGTGGTTATCGAACTGAACGATACGACCAAGAGTTCCCTCAGAGATAATCTTCTTGAGGGTGACAAAGTCAGCATCCCATCGTCTGTTCTGATAAACAATAAGGAGCTTTCCATTCTTCTTGGCAATCTCAATAAGCTTATCAGCCTCGGCAGAAGTAGGAACAAAAGGCTTTTCAGTCAAGACATGCTTCCCGGCCTCGAGAGCCGCCTTTGTGAGCTCAAAGTGGTTGTTGGGGGGAGTGCTGATGACTACAAGATCGACTGCAGCGTCGGCGAAGAGATCCCTGTAGTCTGTGTAGTGCTTGATATCAGGGTAGTCAGCGGGTGCTGAGTTGCCATCTTTGGGGGAACGCTGAACTATTGCGTGGAGTTTGAACTGGGGAGTTTGAGTGAGGAAGGGGATGTGGAAGATTTTGGCAGACATGCTGTTGTTGTCAGCTGATGATATCACGAAGAGGTTGATGATACTTACCCATAGCCCACGACACCGACGTTGAATGTCTTTCCGCTCATATTGACTGTATTTTCCTTGATGTTTTATGTCTGCTCTGAATGATAATATAACAAGGGATACTCTCAGCTTTTATAAGTTATGAGATCAAGTTCTCAGCATTTCTCCAAGAGCCTCCACAAGATGGAATTCCGTCATGGGTGCGGAGTCGTTCCCCACGGCTGCTTCGCCCTTCTTGGAGACTCCGGACTCACTGAGGGCCACGATTGGTGTAATACAGTGGATTTGGCCGAGAAAGTCGGAGATGTAGTGAAGGTCCAAGCGAGAAAGTGCAGTTTTCTTAGTCATTTGCTCAACCTTTTATATGTATTAGCAGCTACTTACAAGACGAGGATATCTGTAACCTGAAATGGCGTTATGAGCCTACTTTTTGCTCAAAGACATTTCGTGATGTTGCGGAGTGTCCGTTTTGGGTAGCCTTCGATATGAGCTGATGTAGACTGGTCGGTCCGAACACGGTCTATCAGCATCTTATCATGATAAGAAACGGACAGTGATAAAGCGGTTGAAATAGACGCCGTAGATTACGGGCCCGTCTCTCATGATATGGCTCCGTGCCGGACTCGACATTTCTGCGTCTCGCATCCCGATGTGGATCCCCGGACAACGCCTCAAAGTCCGGTCAGCAACCGAAACGCGAGGTCCAGAAACACCAAATTATAAAAAGTCACGATAAATCAAATAGAGTAGAGTAACAATTCATCAAACGATTTAATAAGAACAATGGCATTAAACAAAGTCTCGCAGTTCACCATCTTTCGTGGCCCTGGAAAACCAACTGCGTTTCCATGGTCTCCCTTCGTCATCAAACTCGAAGCCCGTCTTCGCTTCGCCGGCGTGTCCTACAGGGTAGCCGAAGGATCACCGAAAACTGCACCACGAGGAAAGATCCCATACATTAAAGCTGAAGGCGAGACTTTGAGCGATTCGACGTTTATTATCAAACGCTTTATCGACGATGGTCTTATTCCTGATCTCAATGCAAGCTTGACCCCTGTTCAGAAAGCACAAGATCTTGCGTTAAGAGCTCTTTTGGAAGAAAAGGTGTACTTTTACGGTACGCGTGAGAAATGGTGTGATAATTATTATACCATGCGCTCCAACATCTTTGCTTCTATGCCGTGGCTTCTGCAGGTCGTGATAGGATATCTTGCTGCTCGTGCAAATGCGAGAACCGCGTATGGACAAGGAACGGGCCGTTTGACAGACGAAGAAGTTAACGAGTTAAGAGAGGAAGTTTGGCAGAGCGTTGAAGCTTTACTAGCGGAAGCGAGAATAAGGAAGAAAGGCAATGGACCATTTTGGGCTCTTGGTGGTGATGAACCTACGGAAGTTGATGCGACAATCTTTGGGTTTATTGCTTCGTCACTGATTTGTGAAGCGTGAGTTTATTCTCTTGATGGGGTTAGTTGGGGTTTTGCTAATGATGTTTTTAGAGCTCCGACTTCAGCGGCTATTATGAGGAAGCATTCGAGTTTGATGGAGTACGCGGGGAGGATTCATGAGAGGTATTTTCCTGATTATGAACGATGGGAGTAAGATGGTGTTGTGGGCAGTGAAGAGCTGGAGGTATAGAACATAGATCCCTTGGTGTATAGCATTAGCGAGCAAGCAAGACTGTAGATTACAGCAGATAGATCTCAACTAGATTCATCACCAAGAATCAGGGTGCATGCCAACAATTCCCATCATGAGTTTCTGCATGAAATCTCCAAAACTCGACGTCAGGTTATCTTTTCCATGAAACTGAAGTTCAAATGACGTCGTCACAAGTTTTTGAGCTCTTTTTTCCCTTCCTCCCCCGCCAAGATGCAAGGGTTTGAGGGTGATTGGTGGTAAATACCCTCCAGCGAATCAAGCAAGACGGGAACTCCCCGTGCATGTTTGGTGATGATATTCCCAGGAACAACGTCAACTTCGGCGTGAGAGAGGCAACTTCATATGCTTCAATTGATCTTCAGCCTCGGTATATACAGAGTAGAAATCCTTTGATTTGAAACTCTAACTTGTAGCTCAGCCTTCTCCTTACATTTATTAACGGAGATTCGCCGTGTCTCGAAATCTTCACCAACCAAGGCAGATCTACCAAGCAACACGACAGAGGGCATGCAAACCCGAGCTGAGATGGCTGCATACAGCCACCTATTAGCTATTTTAATCACTGCAAAATGAAAACCTCGCTCTGCCCCTGGGCACTACGCCGCACAATGACTTCAGTGAGGGTGTGGTGTCGGTCGTCACCGTCGACTCATGGTGCAGGAGAGGGGCATATAGGTGACGATGCATAAGTGCATAATGGAGATTGAGATCTCTTGTGCTACATAAGTTATCCACGCCTCATCAGCTCAGTTTAATGTGTTTTAATCAGATCTTGAATCAATCTCATGATTTTTGATGGGAAATGCTACCGCGACGGTTCGTCTTTCATGCATGCTTGGTTTGCCAAGTCGGCAGCGGCGGATATTGTCCACAATGATTATAGCGAGCGATCAGACCATTTCGATCCCCTTCCCTTCCCGCCTAAGAAGATCCCGCTAACCACAACTTCTCCAGACTCCAGATTCTGCTCAGCTCCAGCACTCCAGCACTCCTCCATAACACCACGTAAATTCATTACTGTTCTGTAGAGTGCTAGAAAACTCGGACACTTCCGTTGCCTCGCATGTGAGCCTCGGCGTGGCGGTCCAAGAGAGCGGTTAATTCGAGCGCATTTGTCCAGTGTAGGAAGGCAGTTGGTCAAGATCCCTGCAAGCCTGACAGGGTCTCCTTTTATTCCCGGCTACAGGGGGTGTTGGCCAAGTGTGTGGGTGTGTTTTAGTGGGTGTAGAGTGTGGGATGCGGGGAAGTTTTGGGACACCGTGCACTGGAGGTCGAGTTCTGATGAGTAAAGGACAGGAAGAGGAGGAATCAGGCATTGACTTGTAGAGCTGGTCAAGGGACAAAGGTAGAGGGACTACGGAGTAACTAGCGGTCAATCTGTTGTCTAGTAGTAGACAGACCACTGTAAGTCTGTATGCCAAATTGTAGAGTTAAAGATAGTAAGGTACTGTAGAACTATAGTGGTCAATTGACCAACTCAACTCCTCTAGTCACAACTGTCAACCCATTAGCATCTCTTGTTCCTGCATCATTGGCGTCCCTGCCTTGCAATGCACTGAATGGGGTTGGTTGCCTCATCATCAAACCTGTTTTCTTTGCCTCTCTTTTCCCTATTCTCATTTAGTTCCTCCTCTTGCTCTCTTCCTCTTCGGCTTTGCCGCTCAAGTCGGGCCTAGTTCCCAAACTCCCCCATCAATCGGCCCTCGGATTAGTAGTACCCTTGTACTCCAGCATGTGACTTTTAGCCAAGTTCAAGTCCCCGTTGAAGGATTCTCCTGATGGCGTCAACTTACTTACTGCAACTGTTACAGTACAGTCTCTTCTCCAATTGAAGCTTTGTTTTACCCCGGAGATCGTAATAATAGATCTCCTTGAGAAGAAAAAAAAAAGGGGGCATTGTCCAATATCCGGGGGTGGATCGAAATCTCCAGCTTTTTTGCTGCTGGTTTGATGAACTAGACAGTTCGTGCCATGTTCATGTTCCTTTTTCAAGGTCAATCTCCGAAAAGTTCATCTTGAGAGTCAGAGAAGAACCGAGAACTTCACATGCCCTAGCGCTAGACCCGTCTCCGCATCTCGCCCCCGGACTTTGGCATCACCCCTCGTCGATCTACTCGGCCGTGTGTATCGAATCCGGAAGCCCGCCCCGCTCTCACAACGGCATAACAAAAGCTCTTACACGCCCTCAGTTGAGTTACCACAGCGAGAATAGCAACTAGCACCCCCTGGTATGAGTTCCCTGTCCCTCTTTCAACCTCCCATTCGTCCAACTTCCCAGCTTCCGGCTCGTCGCAGCGTATCCCGACCCCCCTTCCCCCCCGAGTCCACAGTCCACTCACACTAGACTCCAGAAAAGGAACGAGGATCAGAATCAAGAACAAGAAGTTGACCTGCAAGTCTGCAGGAAAAAGAGGCTGGTCTTCCCTGTGATGGTTAACGGGCAACGGCACCAGCACGCTCTAACCAAGTCGAGCTGAACTTGTTGATTCCTTCACATACATAAAGCCCTTTCTCATCCATCTCTCAAGCTCTCCTTCTTTCTTTTCCTCCTCATCCACTCGCTTCCATTGGACCAATTCAGCATCAGCCTCAGCCTTGCCTCTCTACACTCGTTGTGTCTTCCTCGCATATCAACAAGTTTTATCAAACTTTACAAAGACAACCCAAGAAACAACCTTCAAGATGAAGTACTCTTTCGCTATTGCTGCCCTCGCCACCGCCGTCTCGGCTCAGACTCTCGCCGACGTCCCCAAGTGCGCTATTCCTTGCCTTGACGACGCCATCACCAGCAAGACCGACTGCAAGACCACTGATCTCACCTGTGTCTGCAAGAGCTTCGATGATGTCCGAAGCGCCGCTACCTCTTGTGTGATCACCAAGTGTGGTTCCGACGTTGCCATCAGTAAGTTTCCTTCTCACAAATACATGACACAAGACATTCATATACTGACTCACCTCAGACGAGGTTCTGCCTGCTACTGAGAAGCTCTGCTCCGGCGGCGGCGGCTCCGGTTCCGCCGAGGAGTCCTCCAAGGTCGAGACCTCCACCAAGGTTGTCGTCACCACCAGCGCCGTCGAGACCACTGCTGTCGAGACAACCGCCGTCGAGACCACCTCTGTCCCTCCTGTCGTTGAGAGCAAGACCACCGCTGTTCCCCCCGTCGTCGAGACTCCCACCACCAAGTCCGAGGCTGCCGGCGGTGCCACCAGCACTCCCGCTCCCTCAGGTGTCGGCGAGAACAGCGCTGCTGGCCTCAAGGGTCTCGGCGCCATGGCCATGGCTGCCCTCATGGCCCTTGCTCTGTAAACAGAGTCAATTATGAGCGCCAATTCCTCATCGTGAAAAAGCCACTCAGTTTTGCACGTGAGGTGACAGGCATTGTTACGAGCTGAAAGGAAAGTAACGAGGAGGAATGGAATATGTGTGCATGGGAATTGGATTCGGATTTGTGATTGGAATCACGGGTTAATAATTAATGGTCTTGAACCACCAGAATATAGCAAATATACCAGTGACACTTGTCTCATTTCTCTGCCCTCCATTGATCGTGAATTTGCAAACAATGAATCGAAAGCCATGAATCAAATCAACAAACTGAGACAGTCAGAATCATCCCACCAAAATCGTGATCAGAATCCTCATCATCCGAGTAAACACTCACCTTCTAGAAGTAGACCTAGCAAAACATGGCTAGTCATCTCCCAGTAAGAAAGTGGTCGACGTCTGTCGCCGTTTCTGGCACAACCAGCGCCCGAAAACCTTACGCGGCCTCATGCGGGGAGTGCAGCGAGCGATGTCACGTCGTAAATAGACAAGGCCAACCATTTCATTATGTGGCTGATGATATAGTTTCGATCGAGATCCAATGGAAATCATTTCTATTATGCATAAGATCGTGGCAAACTTGTCTAGTCTGTCGGGAGTCAGCTTCGTGATGTTCTGTTATGGGCCAATGCTCACTGTACACGTCGATTATTGTTTGTCAAAGGGTCCTTGAACAAAGGACTGGGCCTCGTATTCTTGACCCAAGTTTGTTTCACCTCGTTTCATTTCTTGGCTGCTTCGATCTCTTCGACCCAACTGCAGACTCTCCTTGCAACTTCTAAGCTCGCATCTGAACTCGTTAGCAACCGCCGCAAACGTTTCGATGACCAAATTACCCTCTCTCGTGCAAAAGGCGTGGGGGATATCCCCTTCATCCTGCACAATCCTCGCTTTATCTCCTCTCTTCTCTACGATGCCGTCCCTCTCGTCATCGTGAATCCAATGATCTTTCTTGGCATAGAACAAAAAGAACTTTGGTACTCCGTTCTCTTCTCCAGTCGTGTCCCATAGATCGTCGTTCCATTTCTCCTCAGTTATCATCTCCAGCTCCGTCAATCCCAGATGAACTGCCTGTAACACGCCGTCTCTACTCTTCAACCATCGTGCAGTGACGTCTGCGCTTGCAGGCGTAAAGCCCAGAAGACGTTGGATGATCCATGTCACGCTTGCAACACTGAATAGGCCGAGAAGAAGACGTGCAAGTAGACAAGCTGCTGTGTCGAGGAAGGGAATGAATCGACGCAACAACTCGAACTGGACACCATTGGATGATCGCGCGAGGTGCGTAAGCGTCGGACATATCAGAAATCCATGTCGGAGCTTCAACTGCGGCGCTCGCTCCGGATTCTTCATATGGCGATGGAAGATCTCAACAGTGATGAACGACCCGACAGAATGGCCCATGAGAATCACAAAGTCGTACCCTTTCCCTTTGGCCGCAACGATATCATACATACCCTCAATCTGTCCCTCCAGATCCCAAGGATTGTTCTTTGAACTGAATGGCTCGTGATCTTCGTCGCTGAAGCCGAGCAAGTTTGTGCCGTAGATATCATAAGCAGTGTCTGTCTCCATCTTGTCTAAAAGGCCGCGTACATGACTGAGGAAGTCGGTGTAGTACTCGATGAGGCCTGGGTTACCACAGATGTAGTGAATGAGGGCCTTCTGTTGAGCCCCTCCAGAGCACTCTGACGGCAGCCATATTTGAGGTGCCATTGTATGTTGCTGACTTTGGTGAGTGTTGAAGTGAAGCTGTGACAATAGAGATAAGGGATGACCTAGATGACGAAATCCTTGGCGGAGTTTTCGACCAACCCGAGCTACCCGGTAGCAAGATAACGAGTCTGAACAAAATGAACACCTCTCCACAACTTTGGTTTGACTTTTGTTCAACTCCGCCTACATATATATCTAGAGATGGCTTCTAGTTTAGGTAATTGGCTAAGTCAGGTGTCAAAATGGTTATCGTGGCATTGCCATGCCAAATCTCACACGTTCACCTCAGACCATTAACCATATTCGACAGTCATATTCGTTACGGCACTCAGGTTACTCAATCATTAAACAGTAGGCCAAGCCAAACCAAACCAATGTATCAAATCAGTCCCAAACTCCAACCCATGGCTAGCACCATGCCTTGAAACCGTACTCAGGAGCCACTCTAGAAATGCTTCAGCCAAATCTCACAGGTTCCGGTCATGCTCGTATACTATCTATTCTCCTCAGACTTTATGAGACTTGCGAACCTCTACAAGTCCTACATTCTTCTTGGTGACTGCCGCCCAAGTCGGCATGTACTTGAGAAGCTCGTCAAGAGCAGGGATTGTTCCAGGCGTGTTGGCGTCACTGTAAGCACAACTGACAGTGACTTCGAGACGATCAGCTGTCTGTTCTGCTGACCGCACTTTCAATTCGTGATCTTCCTGTGAATCGATTCCTCTCTGATCCGAGCCCTCTGATGCAGAAAGAGCATTTCGCTCATTCAGATACAAGTTCAATGTCCAGGGTCGATCTCGATCGCGGCGCCAGAGCTGGACACTGCTGAAGCCCTCTGAAGGGAACTTTCCAAAACGAGGATCTCGTGGGCTTGCACCATCCACGGCGAATCCATAGATGGGTCGTGATGTGCGAACATAGCAAAGCCTTGAGTCAATGGCATCAATTCGAAGTCGTGCTTTGCTTCCATCGCTGCCATATATCGTCTCAACTGAGATCAAATCATCAGGAGTCTTATTCCTGTACAGTCTGGGCGCCAACGATGAGGCGTCGTATTGGCAATCTGCCAGATCTCGTCCAACAGCTGGCTGACACTTGATCTTCTGACCCAAAGTGCTCGGTAAGGTGCTGATGACGGATCGCGCATAATCCTCGAGTCCTACGATGGACACTGTGTTGGTACCATTATCTAAGTCGATGACTTCTTGGAAGTAAAACTTGAAACGGTTACTATCGGAGAACGGGAATGCGACCAGGTTGTAGATAAAGGTGCCGGCAAAAACACACAAGAGGAACAGCGGAATATGGTGAGTCACACGGTGGATGAAAGGCGTGAGTGGGAGCAACAAGAAAATGCTCAAAATGCCCAATGACAGGACAGGAACAAGGAGACTACCCCCGTCAGTACCTGTCATCTGGGTAGCAGACATAACAACCAGGCCAATGTTTCCAAACAGGATCACGGGTACGGGAGCCAAGAAGAGGAACTGGAGAATCCAAGTCCACGTAGGAAGGCGTCCAGACCAACTCTGCTCATGCTCGAAAGGCTGGTATCTTCGCATACTAGGCGGAGAGGGTGAGTTTTCAGCAACTGAACGGCGGTATGTGTTGGCAAACGAAGTCGGGGCGTTGGACCCGTATCCTGATTCACCGGATCTAAGCGGCGTAGTCTCGGTAGCGTCCTCAGATCCTCCCTCGTCATCATCCGCCTCAGCGTGAGCAGATCCACTTTCTGTCTGCGGTCTCGATTCATGCTCATTATCGCGGCTAGACACATCTCGTGCCTGATGAGCGTCGTGAAGCTGCATTGCAAAGTCGTGCTTGCCAAGCAACGCGAACTGCTCCAAAAGAGAAATGAACAGGGCAAGGAAAATGGCTGATTGGAAGAAAACGGTTGCGTAAAGGGCACCAATATGCATACGGTCCTCTGCCACAGCACACACAACTTGTACACCCCAGCCAAGGGCAAAGAGCCACATCAAAACGAAGCCACGATGAAGTGCACTGGGGCGAACAAAACTGGCTCCACGCATGATGAGCCAGAACGAGAAGTAAAAGATGGAGAGAGTCATGGACCACCTGGGAGATATTAGGTTCTGATTTACCAACAGAGAAACCCACTTACACAGCGTATCCGCTGCTGTAAATAATCAGCGGATTGAACTTAGCAATCAGAAGAGTCGATGCGATAGTTAGTGCTCCAGCAAAAGCGAGGGCAAATGGAAAGCGGAAGAACCCCTTCCAGCCGCCCAACACAACTGGGTCATCGTTAATGTCGTGATGCATCTTGATGTCTCTAGAAAAGTAGTAGTATTTATCCTTGCGAGCCAGGATGTACGTAAAGGCGATGAGGATCAGTGGCGTGGCGACGAGAAGCGTTAGAGACCATGCAAAGAGTCCTCTAAGCGCGAACACGGCCCATGCAGCACCGAAGATATCGAACCAGACACCCTCAGCTTGTTTGCCATTCTGAGCAAGATCAGAGTTGCCATCGGAACGGTCACCGTTGAAGATGGTACCAGTCGTCTTCGACAGGTGCTCAGTCGACGCGAGAGCAGCTGAGAGCATATGCCAAATGCTGTTAACAGATGTGTGCCGTGTGTCGTCCTGGTTGGTATGGTACCGAGCGCGAGGCTCATAGAAAGCAATGTCAAGTCCTCTTTGTCCGTAGGCATCTGCAAAGATCTCGTAATCGGTTGCGCTCTTGATCACACCTCTCTCGAAAGCATTAGCAGCAACAACGGATCCCAGAGGGTGAGGGCTTTTGGAGTAGGCTTTTGCAGCCTGCAAGTCAGTGGTACGGAACAGCAGCGCACGGCCTCCAGCTCCGGCGCCCTCAAGGTTGACGAATGTGTGACAGAATAGCAATAAGGGACTGTAGCCGAAGGCTCTGGCACCGAGAAGCCCATCCTCTTCGGCGTTGTTGAAGAGCAGAACGATGCCGTTCTTGGGTTGACGTCCTTTGAGGGTAAAGTAGCTCAAGAGCTGGAGCATCGACACGCAGGACATACCATCGTCGGTGGCACCATAACCAGTGGAAACGCTGAAACATTGTCAGTCGAAGAAACGCAATGTCTTGTCAATCACTTACGAATCAAAGTGGCAGTTCACAAGAACACCACCCTCGCCACGGAACTTCTTGTACTTGGATTCATCACGCCACCATTCACCCTCGGGGTCGTTTTTGCCGTGGATGTAGACATAGTAATTGTTGCCCTCAAAGTACTGTCCCAACCACGTTCCCTTGGAAATGTTAGAGCCCATGCGCCGAGCAGTGTTGTAAGTCCAGGAAACGTTAGAAGTTCTGTCATCGAAGAGCGTTGCTCCACGGGGCTTATCTTGAGCTGATACAAGCGAATCTTGGTTCTCCAGAGAAGATGTTCTACTCATGTTAACGATATGCGTATGAGAGCGCGACAAAGAGACTGACCTTGAGTGCCAAACCACACCACCAATCGTTTCGGTGGTATACGACATATCATTGCGATCGAGAATCTCCTTGGTGCGATTAATGATGAATTCGCGTACTCGGTCATTTTCGTGACTGTTGTAGGGATGATAGGCGCGAGTAATGGTTTGTAGATCGAGCCATGCCTCAGTCAAATTGAGACCCTGGTACAGCGACCGATCAGCCGGAGCTGAAGGAACAGTTTCGTGAACCCAGATGAGAGGGATAAACAGAGCGAGATATATAACAGTCGTCCAGAAGGACACAGGCCCTGGCCGGAAGGCAAGAGGATTCTTAGCCTTCATGATGAGATGATGATTTGGTTTGAATTTGAGCTGAGGTAATCCTAGGTGACGCGCCTACGTCAGTGCGTCGCGGAGTGGAAAATGTCTAGGTAAAAAGTATATGACGATTAAAGTTGTAGGATCATGGCCATGCCTCGAATCAGCGCGTAGTAGTGCAGAGGCTGAGAATCATGAAGAAAAGAGCCAAGAAGATGGAAGATAAGACAAGGCAGTTGAGGGAGAGAGTACGAGACGGAAGAGTCAGATGACCCTCGTCATGAAAATGAAACAAGAAGGCACTGCACAAGACACCTCAAGAACGCGACTTCCTCACCGCGTCGCAGTCACTTCGCTTGAGTGCACCAAAAAAACACGAAAATATCGTCGAGTACCAAAACGAGATGAAGTTTGTAGAACTTGATGAGCCAAGATGAAATGAGGCAACTGTTCCATGCTGATTGTGTTGCTTCCATTCCCTTGTCACATGGCCCAAGCTCCCTGTTCCGGGAGGTAAAAAGATACGTACAATGACGCCAGAACCACGGCAATGCGGGGTCTACGCATGTATGAGCTGCATTAAATGACTTTACGTGCATAAACAGGGCATTTCACAATTGGAGACTTCTTCAGCAAGATCACAGCGACAGGAGACAGATCATAACTAAAACGACTCAATTATCAAGTACAAGTTGCCTACGCGATTAGTTCCTTGCTTTTAGTGAATTATCTCGCAAAACACAAGCTGAACAGCAGAGCTCGTTGATACAAAGCAATGAAACGCAGTCTCATATTGCAGTCAGTGGTTAGTTCGCTGCCACGTTAGAAACAATCGCTTATCCTCCGCTGTCGGTGTCCGGTTATATAACGATTCTTAAACTATAGTTGAGGTTTAAAGCTGTGTCAGAATGCCTCCCAGAACAACAAAACAGCCTTGTTAGTCTGCTCATTTAGGCACC
>JABSTL010000477.1:0-38868 GCA_013759095.1 Fusarium sp. NRRL 29148
GATCAGACCACCATAATACAGACATATACTTACAGAATTGTGTGGTCAGTACGCGGTCTGATTTGGATCAGAAGCCATCCGTACCTGGTTGGAGTGTTCCTGTCAAAATTACCAAATCAATGGAACCATCTAGTTACAGTTATCATCTCCGTGCTGCTGGATCCGAAACAACCGGGCCACCGTGCGAAGTCATAGCAAAATGAAGAAGCTTGTGGTATCATCTAGTATCACGATGGCCGTGCCTCAGTCACCTGGTCGTTATTCCCAGTATACCCAGTGAGCTTCTCGACTTACGAGTGGTCCTTCTTTCGATGAGCCACCTGAATACCTGGGCTGGTTGAGCTGTGGCACTTGGCAGAGCGAGCGGGCTCTTGGCTTTTATGAGATAATGGATGAATAACGTCCTTCTCTCTCCAGTTTAGAACGGGCAGGAGCCTTGTGGAGTGCCCGGATAGCCTAGTTTAAGAAGATCCAGATCTGACCGCTCACAATCGTCACTACAACATGATTCGGCATCGCGCCAAACTGACAGAACTCGCAGAACGACACTGACAGGGAGGATATAGGCGCCTCAAACATGCACTCTTCCGCGCTTGACATGTGAGCGGTAGGGCTTGTCAAGCCAAGATGTTCAATAAAGGCTGGATGGGCAAGGTCTCGATATGCCGATCACTTTACAGAGCACGAATGCCCGAAGTACCACTTACAGTCGGTCCCCGTCCCCTTCCCGGACCTAATCCCAGCCCCGGTTTCCTGTCTCCTCCCCCCAAAGGAGTCCACCTATTTCCCAGGTCCAATTCCAGCTCAGGTTTCGCAGAAGCTGTCCCCAAGTCCCCCCTGGGGCGGTAAAGGCGGGGGCACTGGCCAATTCGATTGTCGAGTTAATGCAAACACAATCAGGGCGTCTACTTGAATCCACACATGGCTCCTCCATCATTCAGCATTGGCTTTCCCACGGCCACGGATTCATACCAGCCACGTCTTCTTATTGGAAGCCTAATAGTTCACGTGGGGAAGGGAAGAGAAGCTTGTCCTGCTTTGACACAACGCCATCAGGTTGCCCTATGTTATTTTTGACAAAACAGATCTGACCACATCCTATAACTAGGGCGAATGCGTGAGCACGTCAGAGTGTAGTTATCAAGGGCCTCGAACCATATTACCGCTCAGGCCTCGGGACAACATTGGATGTCCCCGTGACTAGTCACTCGACTCTTACAGCCTCAGGGGAAGAGGCGACAGACGGAGGAGGAGAAGGAAAGGGGCTGGAGGCCGAAGTACGAGAAAAGGAAAGACCACCACGAGGATACGCAGTCGATAGTGCGGCTGAAGAGGGAGCCTGTGAGTAAAGATATGACGATATGGGCAAATGTCACCCAACCCAGCATGTGCTCTGACGTTAACAATGGTGTGAAGCAGGTACGCGGAGCGGCAGTAAGGAAGACCTTGAATGCCGTTAGTGGAAACGAAAGGCACGGCCACTCATTCGCTCATCATATGAGAAAGAATTAAGAGCCAGAAAAGACATTCGATCCGTCACCTAATAAGTGACCGATTGTCTCGTGGTGCCGAGAAATCTCTTCGGTGGGGTGACATTTTATCTTGTGTTTGGTGGGAGCACGAGACTACCGTACAGCATCGCCCCTCCTGGAATGGGAATAGGGCCCTCGATCTTCTAATTTGCTTGTTGGCTGCAAATCGGCGTCCGTGGTGCTAGAACTATTGAGCAGGTTCTAGTGACATCGGAGTCTGCGGCTTCAAATTGCTGTATAAGCAGTCGGGTCCCTTAAACTACCAACCTCCGTGGTGAAGTACGGTGCCGGCCACGGGCCCAGGCCGACTGAATCAACGGACTTTGTTTATCAAGACGTTCACTGATCGAAGCTCGATCGCACTTCCACTCGACATCATACCTTGATCCTAAGATCACAATCGACGACCAGTTGCTATTAAAGTGACAGCCAGGGCACGCCTGTTTGCATAGGCAAAAGCGATACCCGGCCCACTCCTCCAGACATCTAAACACAAGAGCCGGACGAACACTCGAGTGGCTACGCAGGTCCAGAATTTGCTGCAGCCCTCCGACCTCCAATCCCACCATGGCGGGGGATCATAACGAGGACCAGTCATTCTATGACTTTCTCATAGAAGAGCCAGAGGTACGTTAATTGACGACGAGGCGACGGGTGGAGAGTGTACTGCTGCCCCCTTGTGCGATGTGAATTAAAGTTGAAGAGGTAAGTTTGGCCAGTTGGAGATATCCTGTCGAGGTCAATGCTCAATAGCATGTCATGGTTGCAGTAAAGCAGCTGAGACATGTCAACACCATGCGTCAGGCCAGTGGCTAAGTCTCGACCCAACTGGTGTCTGTCTCGATTCCGTCTCTCCCGAAGGATGACTCGAGCTATTGAATCATGGTTTGTTGTCGCGCCCTGGTATTCAATGGTACCACCAAAAACTCGTTTAGAAGAGGCCATTTTTTCGCAAAAGTTTCCTCGTCAAACGAAACGCATTCAATTCAATAACTCAGGGGCAAAAGTACCGACGGGGGGAAAGAGCTGAAGCGAGTCGAGACCAGGAAGAGACAGTAGAGTGGCAATTTTGAGACAGAAAACAGGAGATGAAAGAGAAGAGTGAACAATCAGTGAAGATGGAATAAAGTCTAACGTTTGGCGTTTCCGTTGGAGCAGATGATAGCGCCGGCGCCACCCGGTCATTTCCCACATCAACAGCCCATTTCGTCGCCGAATCGAACGAGCCGCGATGCGCCGCCGCGGCCAGAACCGACCGAAATCGAGACCCACCACCACCACCCGAATCCAAACGCAAATCATCACTCGGGTCCGGTGACCTTACCGGGCCCGGTACTCGGAATGCAACCGCCGGCCACCGTTCCTGAATCGTCACGTGCACAATCACGCGCTCACCTTGAAATTGACCTTGATATCGACTTACACGCGCAGCAACACCAACATGGTTCCCATCTTTCTCATGGTGCGCATCCCCAGGCGCATGGAATCCACGGTCCCGGCCATGGCCATGGAGCTCATTCAGCTCAGAGTTCAGCGAGTCTTCCGCCCGCTGGGTTTGCAAGTCACATCCCTCCCGCCTCTTCTGGCCCAATGTCGATGGATTGGAGCATGTACCATGTTCCTTCAAATTTGCAGCTAAATCACCCTCACTTTGATTTTGAGATCCCAGGGCATATGGGCGTTGTTGGGCATTCGAATCATCTTTCGCATGCGCCGACAGATCCAGCCTCGTTTTCGTACGGAAGCAATCTCGTTTCACCTTCAAGCATTCACCCGAATAGTGCCCACTTCGATACAGGCGTTCCAAATCAATGGGACGATTCTATGAGCCATGATGCCAGCACTCCAAAAGTGCGGACCCCCGTTCATCATGTTGCCAGCAACCCCTGGGCCGACATAGACGAACCTGCGGGAGACAATAATGCGACACCTGCTTCTCGTCCACGAAAGACTCCTCGACCGAGACGACGAAAGAAAGAGGCTCGCAAACTATCGGACGCTTCTCAGGGGGCTATGAGTAGCAGTACTGGCGGGACAGCACCTTCGATATCCGATGCTGCCAGTCCCAGTTCTGTGTCGCAGAACAGCCGTGCCAGTATTGGCTCCAAATCCGTGTCCATGGCCTCGACAGTATCAACAGCATCTAGCCGCCAAAGCAAGCTCCGCAGTGCTTCTCGGACGTCCAAAAATAGTCGAGACAAGCCCAACGACACTCCCGAAGACCGTCGAACACGAGCCTCTCACAATCTCGTCGAAAAGCAATATCGAAATCGCCTCAATGCCCAATTCGAATCTCTCCTCAGTGCGCTACCCGACCAAGCCCGCCATGGCGAAAGTAGCAGCGGCAATGGAAACGAGGATAACGAATCCGACCATGCAAACGATGCTGACAGACGTGTCAGTAAGGGCGAGGTGCTTGAAATGGCTCGCAAGCATATTCAAGCATTAGAACGTGAGAGAAATCAACTCGAACTCGAGAATCTTGAGCTTCATGGCAGCCTACGGCGACTCAAAGAATCAAATTCCGAAAGCGCAACATCCTCGTCCGGCCAAGAGAACTCTGCCGAACCCGACACGAAGAAGGATCCTAAGAGGGAGCGGGATGATGATGATGATGATGATGAGAAAGAAGGTTCATAACAAACAACATATTGTGGGTATAGAGAGGCAAGAGTTGCACAGTCACTTAAAGTTTTCCAGAGTCAGGCTTCTCAAACAACATGTTCATGAACGAATACATGTTTGATAAGTTTGCATGTCTCTTTAACCGTTCATGCTCTCTTCATATTCCTATTGTTGTTTGATTATCCTTTGGCTTGCTTCATTTGTTCGCATAGCATGTGATCCCATGACGATTTGTTTTACGTGGACACTCCTTACCCATGCGACCTATTACCCGACGCCCTATTGATATTCGTTTTCATGTTTTGGTTCTCAAGTTGTGACAGATTCAAAAGGGGCGTGGGGCTCAGGCAGTATCACGAATGGAAGTGACCCTGTCCTTTCATGGGTGCTTGCTTATATGTTTATTTGGTCTAGTATGTTTGTTCTTAGTATTCCTTTTTCATTCCCTCACTTAGACATGTTGTTTGATTGTCCTTGTTATACCTCCTTCCCTCATTACCCATGCCATTCTTTCTTCGGACTTACGACTCACATGACACAAAAGCCTCAACACCACACAGCACATAGAGACATGGGCTTGACTTGATTGGACTGGACATATGCTCTGCGTTACATCATGTTGCCACGCCTTCTTACTTGAATCTTCTTCTTTGTCTACATTGGTGTGGAGCATTGGGATTCTATAAGGGAGGGAGCTCTACGGTTTAGTGTTTTATATGGAGCAAGCACGGGAGGGCAGAAGGAACAAAGAAAGACTTTAGAAAATGGGAAAGGGATAGACATGGCTTTTGAGCATCGGTTATATGACACTGGCTTATCAGAGACATGTCTGTCTATAATCAAGTTCATGGAATAGACTTATGGTTGCGGTTTGAAATTCATTCCACAATTATGCATGACAAGCATCTTGGGTCAACCTCCATAACTTTAGCGTACGTCGATTCTATCTTGAAGAAACTATAGAAGAGTCGGACATTTCTATTTGACAGTTAAAGCAGCTGATGTCATGAGAAAGACGTTGTATACTTTTGGTTCCTGAATTGTCTTGCGCTGTGTGAACCACTACATTCAATACGACCCTTGACGCATGCCATGCAGGGATTCAGAGGCAGACATCATCTCAAAGAATGTATCCTAATTTTCAGTTGTTCAATAAAATAAGTTCTGGTCACGTCGCTTGGGAATTAATGAATGCTTGGTTGTTAAACTTCAACATTTTTTTAGTCATTTTTAACTTAGTATATATACAAAGAGCAAGTAAATGTCTCAAAGTCAACGCGCTTGGCAGAAATGCATTTTTGGCTGTGGTGCCGGTATGTTGTACAGGATAAGATAGATAGCACTGCTATATGCCGCTAATTTTTGTCTAAAAGTTCATAAATCCATCACTCATCATAACTGGAAATATTGCGCCAGTTGATTCCCAAAAGGTCTCTCGCACAGAGTTGGACCTTGATCTCACCCGTTGGCCGACCCCCCAGTGGACGACTCCGAAAAGACATTGCAGTAAAGATGAAAGAATAAATAAAAACACACCCAATGCCTTGTTTAGCTTTTGAGTACCGCCCCCAATGCCCTGAACTGCTTTCTGCAGATCAAAAGTACGCCTTAAATGACCTGGTTGCCGGAGGCTGAAGGTCAAGGCCTGAAAGCCGGACCATAGGACCAGAGGCCCAAGTATAGAATGCCTTTCGCGGCGAAGCTCAACCCCATACAAAAGAAATCCAACCATGGGCTGACACACCCAGGAGCACAGTGTCTTGTGTAAAAGCAGTGTAAAGGTGACATATGCCGCACGTGAGAGAGAGAGAGAGAGAGAGAGAGATGAAACTGGAATAGAAAGAAAGTTGCCTCAAGTGTTGAGGTCGAAAACAGGTAACAAATAAACATGGAGCGATCAAATCACTTTAGATACGATCGCCATTGCCCTTGGCATATGTACGGGGAAACAGTGCATATTGGCCCACAGGAGGGGCCTGGGTGCTTAGACTTGTTGTTCTAGCACGAGGACGTCGGGTCTTGGGAAGCTCGACAGACTTGGTGTTGTTGGGGATATCATCCCTGACGATAGACTCGCTTGCGTGGCTCTTGTGGTGAGGCTTCTTGGTGATGGGCACAGAGGGGAATGGTGTAAGCTCAGGGACTGTGTCCTTCTCAGTAGAGGCAGGAGGAGTAGTGTCTTCTTCGTCGCTATCATCGTGTGATTTGATGATCTGTGACTCGCGGATTGTGTTGTTTGACTCGACCCACTTGTTCAGTGACGTGCTGCTGGTGAGGCGAGTCAAGTTAGTCCAGGTGGAGTTGGTAGAGACATGACGCTCTCCAGTAGAGTCAGAGAGGGATGTAGAGTTGGTAGCTGTAGTGGAAGTGCTTGCGCGCTGATGAGACATCTGAAGAGAGTTGTGACTGGCAGCATTGCTGACATCCTCATAGGGGTGGTTGGGGTCAACGATACCATGAACGACATCATCCTCACCCGAATAGCTCTGTCTCTCAGTCTCATTGAGGAGCATCTGTTGATGATAGTCACCAGGGATGAGTAGCGAAGGGGACAGGGTGAAGCCATACGACTCCTTGAAGCTGGATGCTCGAGAGTCGTTTCGACAATGGCTAAGATTGGACGGTCGGTGGACCTTGTCACCGCGTGGGAGCGAGAAGTTATTCGTCACAGCGACTCCCGTGCTTGGGGTGACGGCCTCCAAGGCACTCTCCGGCGAAGCCTGACTAGCGGGGCTTAGAGCCGGCATATCAAAACGGGACGCGGAAAGCATACCGGGAGACGACTCAGCAGTGCCGATGGTCGGTAGCTCCCTCAACTCATCGTCTTCAAACAATGCCACTTGAACTCCAGGTGCATGCTCTCGTCCACCTTCCAACGACGGTCTCTCCCACTCGTAATCGAAGTTGGCATCAGCCTCATGTTCGTAGCAGTAGTCGATATCATCCTCCCAGCTCTCTCTAAAGGAGTGATCTTGGTCGTTGTAGTGTCCAGCACTGTGTTGGGCAGCATCATTCTCGAGAGTCTGGGAGCCCCGAAGAAGAGGGACCGATTGGCTAGCACGCAGCGAAGACCTGGTACTGATGATACTCTTTGGTGATCGTCCAATGTTTACCATGTGTTCTTCCTCCTCTGGCACATCTGGCAATGGTGGCTCATAAGTTGCGGTTACCGGAAGTGGCCAGGCTGCATCATCGGGCGTGGTGATCGCATGCGAGAATCGGTGATCGTCTACTGGCAATACTGCCTGCTCAGGGGCTATGGCGTAACCATGAGATGTTGCTGGAGGTCGCTCCATGATCTCACTAGGGCTGAAAGGCTGAGGGTGTCGGAACCCACCACTCGTCAGTGGACGATCAAACCTTGCCACTGCAAGTGCGTCACCATCTTGCAGGCTGAGCTGTCGGCTTGACCCTCTTGGGGGAGGAATAGGGGCACCCAGAGTAGGAGAGTGAAGTGGCTCAAGCGGAGGAGGTCTTGGGGGCCGGACTGGTCGAGGTGGGCTGGTACGGAGCTGCTCCTGGGATCGAGCGTGCTTGATCAATCGACGTGGAAGGTTAGAGGCTCTTGAACTACGGGGAGATACTTCGTACTCGACAACAGGGTCTGAGTATAAATTGTGTTGCGGTTGCTCCTGTCCAGGAGTACGAGATGCTGAGTTGGCTACCTGTTCGCGTGGAGTGTGCGTCACATGCTGAAAGTTGAAAGGCCCAGATATCTGGAGCTTCCTCTGTAGGGCTGTCTCGTCGCGAGAGGATTTCCGGCGGGCAAAGATAGTAGGCATGATGGCGTCCTTGAAGGTGGTCAAGGAAGTTTCGCTGCTCAATTCAGTCGAGTACAATGAACTTCCCGATGAGCTCTGGGCGCTGCTCTCACGTCTTGAGCGTCCTGACTTGCTCGACTTTGCACGGCGATGGAAGATGTTCTTGCCCAGTACTTGCACACTGTCAGGTCGGTCTCGAGAGGAAGAGGTTCCGCTAGTCGTAGATCGTTGGGATGAGTGCCGAGTAATGCTCATGTTTTCGAATCCCTGCTCCCATCCTCGCTCACTATTCACAAACGACGAAGACCCAGACGATACAGCCCGGTGACCTCGATTAAGGTGAGACGCATGTTTCATCTGCTTGCTCAATTGGCGAATTCTCTCGGGTGACGGAGGGCCCTCTATGGCTGGCACCATGTATTCGTCCAGATCGATGGGTGAGTGCCGGGTGTGGGGGGATACATCGCGGTAGCCATGGACATCATTACTGGCATTGGCTTGAGCATTCTGGTTTGTATCGCGCCTGGAACGATCCGACTGGTATTCCGAGTAATAAGGCATTGTAGCAGCCCACATGATTACACAAGTCCTCCAAGAGGAGGGCGACGGCGGAGCGTGCCCTGTATGTAAACAATGACTTGCGAAACTGGCCTATTCCACAAGTTCTTGTTGTTGATTTAAACCAGGCAGGGCAGTGAGATATAGTAAGGAATGGAGTAAGTGAGACCTTAAAGAGAGACTTGGGATAGGGCAGATCAGATGATGCTACGAGGTTTCAAAAATGTATCGAAATGAGGGGTGGGAAAGGTCATCGGGAGATCAAACAACAAGATTATAACAACGAGGATGCAATGTACATATAAGTTAACAAGATGAGCGAGAGATTGATGCAATCTTGGGGCAAGGCAGCTTGTACCCTCCCAAAGATTAGACAGGCCCTAGGAACTGGGGCTAAGGGAGACTAGGGCGGTGGTAAGGGGGGACCCTCGACAGGGCTTCGAGTGGGCTGCGTTGGGCTGTCCCTGGCCCGTCTCGACGGACACAAGCCCCGGGAATCTGGGGGTTTTCCTTCTCTGCAAGGCCCATTCTGGCCGGGATAGTCCAGGTAGGATATATGCAAGGATACATCGATCAGGCAGACTTGAGTGTCGGTACCGCAATGCGTACTGTGCGAGTTTGAGTGTATGTGCCTGTGTCTGTGAGTGCGAGTGCATTTCCCTAACCGTAACCTCAGACGATGCTGGACTCGTCGTAAGGCGACATGAGGTCCGTGGTGGTGCCATGGACGCCCAGACAGAGACCAAGTGGGTGCAAGATGTTTGACCATCAGCAGTGAGTCTTAATTATCTTGTATGTCAGGTTAAGACAAGAGGAAACAACACAAGCCGTTACACAGACACGACGAAACGCCGTCAAGCAGAGAATGAAGAGGTCCAAACAGTCAAAAATGACCTGCAAAACTTTTCACATCCACAGAAGCAACTATGAATAAGTGGATATTGACACAACGATGGAATGGGTCGTTATGCGTGTGTCAATGGGCAGGTTTTTCTTTCTCTGCAGCTTGAAACAACGACAAGAGCTCAAAGCCAAAGCACAAAAAAAAAAAGGAAGGTAAAGTCGGTATCTGCAGTCGAGTTAGTTAGTAATGACAACGCAGCAACAAGTCTTGGTATCTGGACTCTGTTTCTTTCTCGGCCGCCCATTCAATACACGATACTTGCAGTTCAGCACGCTGAGCTCGTGACAGATAATGACATTGGATTCCGGCGCCCGGTTTGATAGACTTTCTGTCTTCAGGATTTACTAGCAAAGCTTCTGAGTGACACATAACTGACAGACCGCGTCAAGCCTGCAGGCCTCAGTGCGATGCTCGACAGAGGAGGACCAAAGCCTGTTCCCTGTTAGCTCTGCTCTATCAGTAGCTTTGGGGGAACCAGCTCCATGAGCAATGCAGGAACGAAGCCATAGCCACTCCGCTTGGCTCGGATGACGAATGCACCCACAGAGCAGGTTACGTACTCGGCCATTGACGTCGTGGGGACTTCGGAGACTGGAGATGTGACATGAACACAGTGAATCGGTCTCTATCATCAAACGATTCGTTATCTAGAAATGGACATGGGCACATGTAACCGGGGAATCCTTTCAATCAAAATCGGAGGGATCTAATGAAAGTTCGAAATTACTTATCGAGACTTTGGCATGGCAGCACTTCACAGAAGACATGCAATAGACCCAGAAGAGAGGGGATCGGTGAAAACTGCAAGGGTCTTCTCACCCAGCCCTTCTACCCCACTGCATTTCCATCCGTATATTCGGAGCCCTTGGGACGCTGGCTTCGTGCTTTCCCATGCATGGCTTCATGGTTCTCTTCATTCTCATTTACGCTATGCCGTTTCCATGCCTTCGACTAATAGCTCATCGTCTGCGAGACTTGCAATCTCAGGCATGCCACAGCAGCTGCGCGTTCATTCAAGCACCCTGTTATCGTTTTTTAAACGACTGAGAGGACTGAACTTGAAAGCAGGGCAACAGATGACGCCCTAGCTCAAGACCCTTTTTGCGGGTCATCAGAAGAAACGCGTCCGGCGTTGCAAGCTCTGGAAGCCCACTAAACATCTTGTGGTTCGTTTTAGCGTCGGGGATGGCGAGGATGATACAGACCGTGGCCAAGGTTGAGCAGTGACCACATCTGCAGATTGCTTCATCTTCTCCTAGTTTAAGGAGTTTCCTTGCTGTGGAGGATAACCACTGATAGTTTGGAACAAGATCTAGCTAAAGGCATGGTATAAGCATGTCTATCATAATCAGCCCAGAAAACACGTGGGATCTGGACGATGAAGCCTGCTTTGAAACGTGTGCAATGCCTTTTCCCGTGATCATAGACCAGATAACGTTTGGCGATGCAGCCATTATTTCATTTGGAAGCTTGCCCTCCAAGCCATGAAGTCCATTGTGTTTCTTAAGTCAAAAGCTATCAATATGAGGAGATTGCTGGCTCATTTCATTTCATTGGAGGCGTCATAGTATTGCCAAGACAAGTCTTGATCTTGACGAACTACATCCTCATTTCCTGGTTGGAAGGGACGGCAGAACACTCATGGACTGTTTTTAGACGCCTATGTGACCAGGGAACGAGATTTTCTCATGTCGTAGAAATCTCACTTAACCACACGAGAGATAAGGGCCGGATGGAGAGAGAATCATGAGTCTAGGAGCTAAGCAAGGTTAGGGGCTGAGCTAGACTGGCTGTTGCAGCACACAGACGGCGTGGCACCCAGCCTGAGCATTGAGGTGAGCTTTGTGCACAAACGGCACCGACGCCTACAGTACGGTTGGTAAAACAGGAACGTCAACAAGAAGGGGAACCATCGGTTGCTCAGGCGTCTTGGTTCTGCCTTGACCCGCTGCGCTGGGACAGCTGTGGGACGACAGACGCGTGGTGGGCTTTGAAAGACACTGCGCCGTCCAAGAATCCGGGTTTGAAAAGAGAAGATCGGCTCGTGGATGACGCGGAAGGACAGCCGGATGAGCGAATATGATGAGACAAAAAGCTTGATGCCAATGCGACGAAACAGACGCGGTGAATCTTTTCTGGGACATTGCCGCGACCTTGTTGGCTCTGCCAATTGTTTGCAAGTTAGTGTTCCAGTCTGGGAGGGGTCAATAACGGAGGGAACTAGGGCCCTGCAGTAACGTGCAGTAGCGCCAGGGCCAGGATTCCTTTGCCTTTTGTGGTTAGTGGCCAGGGGTAGGAGTGCCGGGTTCTTGAGCGAACACACTGAGGCCATCAAGAACGTGCGTGTAACAGAACTCAGCTGGGGCTTCGGAAGAGCTTTGGTTTCCCAACTCCTGCTTGAATCGCGCATTGGTGCGTAGGGAGCGATATGGCCCCTTCTCTTTCGATTAACTCATCACGGGCCCAGGAACTGATCACGTTGATGACCCAAGTGGCATCCTGCCCCTGTCCCGATCTCCACAAGAAGCTGCGCCAGCTGTTGAGCTAAGGAAATACGTAGAGAACGCCCTGGGCAACGGGATACGGATGTTTGCCGCCACTGACCCTGGGGCTGCAGGAGCTGCTTTGGGGGCTTGATGACCCGAGACGCTAAGGCTGGGCTTGGGTAGCTTTGGGACTGTTAGAGGCTGCTAGACGGAGGCCAGGTGGCGCCAGAAGCCGCGATGGAACCTTCGATACTCGACGTCGTCACGATATGGTTTTGCCGTTGAAAGTCAATATGCAGATTATGATCAGAATGACGCGATGATCAAACCGGTAGAGTGAAGTTTATTGATGACGAGAGAAATTCTGAGAAAACATTGGTGAGATGCGATAACACGGGAGTTGATAAAGTTGCCCATGCCCAGGTGCTCCTGCCCGCGTAGATGCCAAAAATGGGCCTTCCTTCCCTCCATTATACTCCGTACCACTCACTTCACTTCACTTCACCTCCCTTGCCTGCCCTTTTACCTAGGTACCTAGGGCAGGTACCTACCCTACGGGTTTCCGATTGACGCAGAAAAATACCTACCTGGTTAAAATACATTCATCAATTCAATTACCTGACTATTCGAGAAGGTGCGTTTGAGCTTATCTCTCGTACCTGCCAGTGAGATATTCAATGAGGCAGTCGTGTCTCGCTATACGCAGTTGGTCCCGATATTTTGAGTTCGGGTACACTTTTCCATGTGCATACGATAATTCAAACGAATCTCACTGACCCCAAAAGTTCCCTGCGACAATTGCGTGAAAGCTGCATCTCAGCATGAGGTAAGCGGCCAGGACAAGTATAGTGATTGGTCACGAGCGTTGAAATCGCCAGTCACACTCTAACCTATTACCGGGTAGGCAAATTAAACTGCGCTGTATTCCTTCATGCTTCGATGAAGAATTTTGGGGATTTCATCTTGACACCTCATGCACCGGGTAATCGGAGGGGATTAACGCCACTGGCACAAGCAATTGCTTCACTTTAGCCGATGGCTGTCAAGAACGGTGGCAGGATCAGGAACAGAACCATCTGTCTGTCTGCTTACCCTCCTCTACTAACAAGTCAAACCGGTGCCTTACCTAACGAGGTAGGTTCTTCCAGCGATCGTTGGTGAGATTGACGAATTCGCTCACTGGCAGACGGGAGCTTTACTGCTTTAGCTGTCTCTTACATTCAGTCAACCTGGCAGACCAGGGACCCGGGTTTCGTTGACATTGGCATCATGGATGTCAAGCATTGAATTCGGAATGACAGAATCTGCAGCGCGGGGGAGATTGAGGTCTTTCTTTGACGATCACCGACCTACCACACTTGACTAAAATCTACACGAGTCCCATAGACTAAGGTACACCAATGAGGAGACGTGCTTCTGAAGGAATACGTCCCCGGCGAACTCTTTGTTTATTTGTTGGTTGTTGTTGATGGAGATACCTACCTGATGCAGTAACACAACATCTTGCTTATGCTCTTGAATCTCCTGATACTGGGTTCCCATATTAACAGTCCATCCTGAACACTACATATATACGGTCTTTGCTTTTGAAGAGCATTACTTCATTATCCAAAGAGGAAATGCTTGCTTGCTGGGCTTGGATTGCTGACTGTGTTGTACCTGTCAATAAAGTAAAGCAGCCAATCGGCGCAGAAAGGGCCGCGATGGACCGCCTACGACGCCTTCATCACTTGCAGTCTTACACCCGACCCTTGCCCTGTTCTGTCCTGCGGAAGCTCGCGCGCAGTGCCTTTTTACGGCATCGGAAGCCCTTGCAACAAACTTTACTGAGCCAACCAGCCCACCGAAAACTGCGGATACCCTCCCTTGCCCGTTTACAACGGCCACCCACAGACTTGGGCTCAAGCCTGGGTTGGAGATGAATGAATGCTGTACAGACTGGCTGGACTCTGCTGTACCGCACTCGAGCATACGGTACATCAGCGCGGGTATGCGCATGTTGCAGTTCCAAGGGCCGGATTCATCCTTTCTCTATGAGCCAACAGCCAACACCTGCACTTACAACGGCTAGACAGACAGACACAAAGTCAACTTAGCTGCTGTACACATATGTGACCGCGGAATGTACGACGTCGAAATTCATGCAACCCCCCGGACTCTATAATAAGTCGGTGTGACTACCTCTGTTGACCATGCGCATGCCTGCGTGTGAATCCTCGGTCCTTGCTGCTGAAGACGCAGTTAAACCTTGGGACACAGGTAAGGGCGGCTCATTGACGTTTTTTCCCTTTCCTTCTTGACGAGGGATGTTATTAGGGTTCGTGCTATGGATATCGATACGACAGAACACGACCTGGTGTACGTGGAAGCGGATACAACATGCAGAAACTGTGGAACAATACATATGTAGGTACGGATACAGAGGAGCTCAAGGGAAACAAGCATCAACCCTTCATCGGCAAACCTTGATACAGTGTGACATCTCTCCAGCCTCCGCCTACGGTAGGGAATAGCGAACAGGTAGACAGACTGTACTATACAAATTATCACCGATCTCTTCGTGGGGATCGGGAACCCAAGCTCACTCACTTACCCACCCGATACCGATTACCCAGTTCTTTCCACGAGAGTTGGTCGGATCTTGAGCCTCTCAACCCTTGCATCCTAGGTCGAGGCATTGATATCCAGTGAAGGATCGAGGATTCACTGGAGAGTTATTCATTCCTGGCCTGCCCGTCGTCTCCTCGGGCCTCTGGCCCTTCCTTCCCGCCGCTAAAGAGGCCTGTCGGTTGTTGGTTGTTGGAGGTCTAGCGCCGCGGAATCAATTCTCGTGTTCCGTCGCTGGGTCTATGTATGACTATCGGCCTCATCTGTTTCTTCCCTACCTAGGCAGGCTCCTTCAGTGTCTTTACTGCATCTCGTGTTGGTCGTTTCAATTGCCGCACTTGAAAGCAGCTGTCACATCATCTTGGCAATGCATCTTTACAAGCAAATTCTGCAAGGAAGACGATCTTGTCAACTCTGGCTACTGATACTCAGGCCCTGTACCCAGCAGCTCAATCTCTAGTAACTTTGCTAGTCTGTACCTGTCTGTTCCTGAACTCCAAGTGCCACGTCCCAAAAATTCAAGGACAGGGATCTCACTTGCTTCCCTGGTCCTCCAAGTCCAAGATAATGTAATGGGATCTGTCTGGGCCTTGAAAACAGGCCAGCCTAACTGTCTACGCTGCATGGCATCAGAGCTACCTACCTGTCGGTAAATGAACGATCAGTCTCTTGGGTCTCCCATCCATGAATGCCTGTATGTACATAGCAGGCACAGTATATGGCCCATATGACCCAGTCCCGATTTAGAGCTCTTTGCAGATAGACATCAGACAGCTAACCATTCGATAACAAACTCAATTCCGAGGTTGCGCAAGACGTTGGAGCCAGACACATGCAACGGTACATATCCATCCCCTCGCTCTTCTGCTCCCTCCCATCGGGCACTGTAGCCCAAGGCCCCAACGTTCATGGTTCACAAGCTCGGAAGCACTACGACTTAGCTTAGCTTGCGAGTAACCTCCAGGGCCACAAGTGCTGATCATATCCCAATTGGGGTCTTGTGGCCTCGGAGAATACAACACCTCCCCTGTCAGGCCAAACGGGAAAGGGGCCTTTTCTTCTCGTGGCTTGGCCTTAATGTTTGACACTTTTGCAACTTACAAGACACCATTCGGCGAATATCCGCCAGTTTGTATTACGCCTGGTTACACGAACTACCTACACTGCCTATACCAGAGCCACCTACCAAACCATTATACCTGCCTACTGCAGTGCCTATACTCACCTACATATGAGATAGATGCTACGGCTACATGCATGCATAGATGCGTTGAATATACGTTGTTCTCGGACACTCGCTCCGCTACCGTTCCTCCTCAAGACCCCTAAGCGAAGCTGAAGCAGGGTACCATGATAGCACAGTGCAAAGTCTTATGATGTTTTTCAATGCGACGCGAGAAGCGAGTTCTAATGTTTCAGCCAATTACGGCACTTGTCACATTTTCCATCACGATCGACAAGAGCAGCACTCGACTGTTTCGTTTCAGGACTAGGCGTCCAGTCGCTAACTCACTGAACCTCAAGCTTAAAGACACCAAGCAAAACGATGGTTCAAGATAAGAGATGGGAGAGAAGAGAGGCCCCGCCATGGGTCACCCTGAGGCTACCAATTCCCCCTGTCCAGCTCCGGTTCAGGCTTGTAACTGCAAGGCGAGCGAATATCCATTGGATTCTAAACATGGAAGCAATGAAATGCTGCTAAACATATGCTATCCCAGAAACTGAGCTAATCTCATCACCCCTACTCTAAGACCCCAAACGCCAACGCTAGAAGCCTGGACAACGAAATGACTCCGGCGCCAGTAAGAAGAGTTACGTGCTAACCAACGCCGGCTCGCAATGTGTATGTGTTTGCATAAACATGATTATTAGATGCTCCGCGTATTATACTTCTCGGTAATCCCCTTGACGATCCGTCCGATCTTGACCTGGGGTAGCTCCTCCTATTGTCACATCTTCGACGTCGCTCGCGAAATAGCCATCATGGCGCTTCTTGCGCCGGACGCCAAAGAAATCGCCTAGTGTATCACTAACACTGCGTGACCGCCGACGCACCAGATCGTCCTCGCCTGCAGGCCCCTCAGCCTCGTCTAAGGCGCTAGGAAGATTTTCTACTGATACCGGCGCTGCTGATGGTGCGGGGAGCGTGTTCGACCGGGAGTTGTTCTCGGGATCAGCATTCTCATCGTCTTCGTTGAAGAAGAGCCCGGCACGGATGGTGGAGCGTATACGACGCATCGAGGACTGGCGCACACTCGGGTCGTCAGATGCGCGCAGAAAGGCGTCCTTGACCACAGCCGTAACTGTCGACGATAGAGGGGACGGGGAGATGAAGGTCCTGGACCGGCTTCCAGTACCACCGGGCTTCGAAGGACTGGCTTGAGGCCGTGGGAGAAGCGAGCCATCAGGAGCTGAGGTACCTCTCATCGGTGTTGTTGGGTGGGAGGCAAACGCCACTGAGCCCGCGGTACCTGGTGGTGCAAGAACAGAGTCTGTAGAGTACGCCCTAACGCCTCTTCCCGGTGGTGTTGACGGCCCTCCGAAATCGTTCCAAGGGAAACCAGAAGCCATAGTCTCCTGGCCTGGGGACATCTGAGAACTCAAAGCCTTGGCTGGTGGAAGATTGTTGTTCTCCTGATGTGGGGTGACCGCTGCTTTCAAGGCTCTCTGTGCATCAGGATAGTTAATACCTGACAGGTGGCTGGACCGTCGTGACTGTGACTTGGGGGTAGAGAACCCCTGGCCATCTTGGTAGGACGCTGTGCCATTCCCTTCCTGGTTTGCAAGGCCTATGGTATCCTCAAAATGATCGTCTTCAGACAGGACTTCGTCGTCGTCATCATGGCTTTGCTCACGGCCGCTAGTAATAAGAAAGACGCCGAAGAAGGTAAGGAGACAGCCCCCAACAAACTTGGCCGCCTGTTCAGCGTTTGTTCGTTCGAAATCGCGGTAAAGGACGGCGCTTCCAATGATGACACACAGCGTAAACATTACGAACTGAATCGGGATAACCTGAGTCGAATCGAAACGTTGCAGCGCCTTGTTGACGTAGCGAATCTGCATGACGGCCGTCCCAAGGAGAATAACGATGAGAACGTAAGTGACAGGAGTCGCAAAAGCACGCCAAAGAGTGGAAGACAACATCGACGAAACGCCTTTTGTCGCAAGGGCAGTGTAACCGCCTAGAGCTATAGTCAGTGTCTGCAGAGCAAGCTTCTATACCGTGTCACATACCAAACAAACCAACAAGTCCCAAGTCGATAAGAATCGTGCGTCTTCCGTACCTAGGACTTGCCCACATCAAGACCAGGATAAGAAATATGGTCACGCCAAGATAGATCTCGAAAGCCAGCGTAGTGATTGCGTCCCATACATCATGGGGGTTCAACTTTGTCTCCTCTTGTTTTGCGCTCAGAACAACAGTAACAACACCACCTACAGCAATAACTACACCCCAGAAATCGCGCTGTCGGAACTTCTCGTGGAACATAGCAGGCGCAATGATGCAGTTCGATATCAAGGCGACAACTCCGAGAGGAGAGACAATCGAAGCGGGGGCGAAGCCGTATGCGAGAAAGTTGCCCATCTCGCCAAGAGTGATAAGAACTTGACCCAACCACCAGTACGGAGATTTGAGGTATGATGAAGACGTATCATCCTCTTTGCTATCGGTGCTCTGCGATGCCTCGGAGTGAAAGGACCCGGTCAGCGGATCAGTTTCACGGCTCTCGTCCATGCGATTTCCATCATCTGTACTTGTTTCGTGACCATTTTGATACCCAGCTCCATTGCTATCTCCTCCAATGGTGCCGTATGAGCCACCATAATCTCCAGGGTGAGGATGCTTCAAAGCTTCTTTCGCCCTCTTCCGGTTCCTACTCCGTTGCTTGTGAAGTCGAATATGTGCGTATCTCTGAACATTCAGCGCAAGAGCGATGAGTACGTTGCCTACAATGGCTGTGACGATACCGATAAGAGAAGACCACTCTTGTATTTTATCGCCGGGTTTGCCGGAATGGTCGTGATGAGAGGAGTTATTGGAGGCGTTTTGCGCCCAAGAATCGACCACCATTGATGGCCATGGCGATTCGACATTGGCCAACCGCATCGTCTGGCGGGAGAGGTGCACAACAGGTTTTGGATAAATTCGCGACGGTCGATAAGAAAAATTAAGGCGCGATAATCAGACACACGTCGGGAAACTCGGAGGATCGGTCACCGGGAACGGATAATGAGATGACCGAGCTTAGAGGGATAAAGCGTGATTGACGTCGTGGTGGAGGAATCGATAGTGTCGGTTTGGTAGTAAGTAATTAAGAGTATCATGGGGGCAGCGGATGGTCAGTATCAAGCTGCGTCGTGCAGTACATGGCCAGCCGTCGCAGACGGAGATGATGATGGCGATAGGTTCTTAGGAAGAATTTTTTTCCAAGAAACAAAAGAATAATGTCTCAAAAAGACAAGACAGAAGCTTGCCTTGTGAGAGTCGAGTTGGTCATCGAGGTGATGTATGCCCGCGGTTGGCACGGCCTTGGCGAGCCCGGGGATGATGGGATCCAATGTCATCTCGCATTTTTAGGCGAGGCAGAAAGTAGAAACTGAGGTGTCAAAGTGGAGCTCTGTCTCTGGCTCAGGGTCTTGTCGCTGGAATAGGCCAATAGAATCAAAGATCAACTGTAAGCCACTGGTTCGATGCCTTGGGGATGCCCGTTGTTGCCCGCTACCCCCACTAGCGTTGGACTTTGCCGTCATAACTCGCAATGGGACGAGACGAGAGCTTTCGGTTGTCACATGGTTTGCTTAATTCAATTCACTTCTGGAATCACGACGAATCTCGCATCAATTCTGGCACTTTCCCCAAGAGTTCCTTATTATAATCCCTCTATTTAATTAAAATCCCTAAAAGACGCATCTCAGCGAACTCATCTTCCGACGTTTCTGATACCTCACGGAAACTGGGTTGCGAACAGAAGCTACATAAACGACTGGGCTCTCTAACTTGATTGAGTGTCAACTGCATCACTACTCACAACTCACTACTCACTACTACACACAACACACAAACATATCCACTATGCTGGGACCTTTGGATCTTGGCTTCGACTGGCCATCTGAACAGAGCATGACCTCCATCGCTTTCTCCTCTTATTCCCCGCTGGCCCTTCGAGATATGCCCCAGCCTAGACCAAACGATGCACCCTCCGACATAGACACTTCCATCTTCACCTTCGAAGACGCCTTTGAGGATCTCCTTGCCGAGTCACAGGGAAAGGAACTACCAGACCTCAAATCCAGATATGAGCAACGGAAACTCCTTCGATCCATGTACCCAAATGGTGAGCCTGCGTACTTTTGGCTGCACAGGTTGAGATCGCAGGGTCTCCTGGAAGACTCTGCACCCGCTAAGCTTGTGAAATCGCTCGCGAACAATAATTGGGACCAACTACACGAAGAACTAGATCGCAGGGCCCAAGACGTATGGCGCGCTGCTTTTGGCGAGGATGGTAGGAACAATACCTCGAGAGACCATGCCTTGAGTAATGATGAACGCAATGAAGAGAGAAATCGTGTGGATGGAGAAAGTTCTTCTGAGTATGACATCGAGGATCTCCGTGCAGAGCTTCATGGACACCGTAACCTGCGCCGAGCACCTAACGACTTTGATGAACTATTCTCTGCCATCCAGTCATCCTTTGCTAGCGAACGATCGCCCTGGGATTCATTTATGAAGCTAATTACCGAGGACCACCCTACGGCATCTTCTGATAGTGAAGAGAAGCAGCCGCAGAAGCCTGGAAGCGATGAGAAGCAGGTCGTTACTAAAGACGAATACGTAGATCGATTCGGCTACCTACACACAAAGACGTTGGTCAAGACACTGGATGAAAACGGTAACGAGATCGGAAGCCACAGCCATTATACCGTTCGGCCTGCCCCAAAGGATAATGAACCTGCACAGATCGAGGATAAGGATAAGGATGGCCAGGAGTCTGGCATCAGGGTGGAAGGAAGTGCAAAAGAAAAGACTGGCTGGCTCTGGAAATAATGACTTTGCACTCTGAATGTGATGGAGAAGTTAAGGTAGAATTCGCTCCCAGCTCAATGATGTATGATTTGGAAAATGTAGTATTATAACGGCAAATGAAGTCTCGACATCATGCTCTTCCAGTCAATCGAGCGACAGGCTGATCTCAAATTGCAATACACCCCTAACCACGGAGTTCGTTGTAAACACTTTTAAGTAGACAGGTATCAACACTCTAGCACTCATTTCTTTCCCCGACTCAGAGCCTTCTTCTTGCGCATCACTCGAGTCCGCGCAATCAGTCTGTGCTTCATCTCGGCATCTGTCTCTGGCTTCCGGCCACCCTCTTCCTCGGCCTGCTTACTGCCTTTGCCCTTACCGCCCTTATGAGCCTTATCACCCCTATCGCCCTTGCGTCCGCGCTTCTTGTCATCCCTTGTATGCTGAGCATTGGTCTTGGGCTGAACCTCAGCCTTCGCAGCCTTGTTATGTTCTGGGTTGAGTTGCCTAGACCTCTCCTCGTTGGCACGTCGTCGTTGAACAACTTGGGCGTTCTCGATAGCGAACTCAACGACCAGTCTCTGTTTCTTGCCAGCTTCGTTCTCAAGCTGATGGCCGTTGAGATAACGCAGTCCCATCAAGGCCCAGTGGTGTGAGGAATACTCGATGAAACCATAACCACGACTCTTGCCACCATCCTTCTCTGGCATCTTTTGTCCCTGTCCACTCTCAAACACGATCTTGGCTTGACGAACGATACCCTTGCCCTTCGCCTTGCGCTCATGCTCCTTCTCCTTAGCATCCTTTCCGTCTCTTGCATTCTCTTCCTTTGATAGCGGCTGTCGGCGGCCTGCCTTGACCTCCTTTGCAAACTCAACTACAGCCTTTCGCGCAAGTTCCTTAAGATCTTTGGAATCCATGTTTCGGGGAATGTTGCGTATAGCTAACCGAGTCAGACTCAAGTGCAGACTGGGGTTACCCTGCACAAGCTTCTTTCGTTGAGCGGCACTGGCTTGTCGCACTTGCATTTCTGAGGGTGTGAGGAGGTTAAATAGAGGTGAGCTTCGGTCGATCACACCCTCATTTAGTAGGAAGAGCTTGCGCTTGTCCTTCTCGTTACGCTTGGCGAGGGAGCTGTCAGCGAGGTTGGTTGCCTCTTGCTTGTTGACTGCCTGTGCAACTTGGAGAAGACGTCCGTCGAGCGTGTACTTGCCGTCAGGATCAGCACTCTCATCTTGGAGAATGGAGTTCTTGGCTGCTGCAACAGATGGGTCAGGGCGAGGAGCGCCCTTGATGCACTTTTTGGCGTCGTCTACGTCGTAGAAACAGACGAAGCCAGTACCAGCAGGTTTCTCCGTGATCTTGTCCATGACCACTCGGGCGTATCGAACCTTGCCAAAATGGTCAAAGAAATCTTTGAGTTGCTCATCCGTGGTCGTAAACGGTAGGTTGCGAATAAAGACAGTTGAAGTGTTGTCTGTCATCCTCTTCAGAGCTAGGCTCTGCACCTCCTTCTCAGCCTGCCTGTCGGCTTCATCATCTTCATCGTCCTCTTCATCATCCTCCTCGTCTTCGAGGTTCTCCATGTGATTCTTGAAGAAGTTCTTCAGATCAGCATCCAATTGATCATCTCTGTTAACCTCTGCGCCGCCCTCCTCTTCATCCTCATCATCGCTTCCCTTTGAAGACGTTTGGTCATCCTCGTCTTCCCCATCAACTTGCTGCTTCTTTGGTGCCTTCTTAGGCTTCGCTTCTTCCTTTGGTTGTTGCTTCTCCCAAGTATCCTTGTCAACAGCCCAGTCAACAGCCAGGGTTCTTCCGTCGATCTCCTTGCCGTTGATGGCTTCCAATGCACGCTCGGCATTTGGTCTTCCCCTGAGGGTAACGAAACCGAACCCTTTGAGCTTGCCCTTATCTTGAGGCAGATCGGCAAACTTGACTTTTCCGAAGCTTCTGAAAAGATGGCTCAATTGTTCTGATGTCTTTATGCTCCAAGGTAGGTTGCGCACAATGAGCTTTGGGGGTCGCTGATGCTCCTCCTTGCGAACCTTGTGAGCAGGCAATTCGCCGGTAGTATTGTTTCTTTGTCTTGGCTCAGCAACATCGATGCGGATTCGGCGTCCATTCCAATCTTGGTTATTTAGAGCTTTCTTGGCCTCTACAGCGTCCTCAGCGTCGGCCAATGTGACGAAACCGTAACCTCTTGACTCCTTGGTCTTTTGGTCAACAACAACAGTAGCGTGCTTCACTGGGTAATGCTGAGAGAAGAAATCGGTAAGACTTTCGCTCGTGGCACCGGGAGGTAGTGATCGAACGAAGAGCGATCTTCGATCTTCGACTCGGGCTCTCTTGGAAGCCTTTACCGCTCCATTGTCGCGGTCTTCGAAAGAAGCGGGATCGAGCGTCTCTGGCTCAGTATGAGGGCGCTTTCGGTCGTTCTTTGATGCACCCATCTTTGCTGTATGGTTGTGCAAAATGAGTATGATTAATAAAGTGCTACAATAGAGGCTTTGCGACCAGCGAAAAAAAAAGTTCGATAACGTCTTATCGATGGGAAAGTCCTAGGGAGGTACGTACCACACCTGTCGCTGCATTTAAATGGAGCAATTCAGCCCCTCAGTCCCTCGCTGCGACTAAGCCATAAGTGGAATACTGGTAAACAAACAATGCGAAACCTCCTTGGGCAACTATCAACATTGCTCTCTCAACAACAGTCAATGGACTAAAGCGACACTCGAAAAATGCCTGCAAGAACTACCGCCCGTTCTTCGAGGACGTCAGCTACGCGAAGCTCTGCTGCGTCCCGTACCTCCCCAGTCGCTGAACCAGTTGATACCCCTGACAACGCTCTCCGAACCAAAGTATGTGCTGTCTTTCGTGATGCACAGAGAACTACGGCAACACACCGGAAGCTTGTCGTAAACCTACGAAAGATCCAGGAGTTTTGCGCTTACGAGCCAACAAACCCCGACCAAACTCAGGCAGATGATTTCGATGAGGATGCTTTTAATCACGAATTTATACGTTGCGTCAGCAAAATCATGCCGATCAAGAAGTCGGAGAGTGTGGGAGAAAAGTCGATCAAATTCACCGGCCTCTTTCTGCAGCACGCAAGTGCAAAAGACAATGAACTACTAGGAGAGATCGACCAAGACGCAAGTGTCATGCCAGAGACTCCAAGCACTCGCCTGACCTCACAACTTCTGGAAGCCATTCTTCCTCTTCTGACCGCCAAGGATAAGGTGGTCCGCTTCAGGTCGACACAGCTCATTTCTCACATTATCAACTCGCTCGACGCGATAGACGACGATCTCTTCCAGAAACTGCGCCATGGGCTACTTAAGAGGATCCGAGACAAGGAGGCCATGGTCCGCTCTCAGGCGGTGCTGGGTCTTGGCCGTCTTGCAGGCAATCAGACGGAGGGTTGCACCAACTCGGATGATAGCGACGATGACGATACCGGACTGCTCGAGAAGCTGTTGGAGGTTCTACAGAACGACCCCAATGCTGATGTGCGAAGATCGCTCCTCGTCAACCTTCCCATCTTACCCGAGACTTTGTCAGTCCTTCTTGAGCGCGCGCGCGATCAAGATGCAGCAACTCGAAGGGCTGTTTATTCCAGACTCCTCCCTGCCCTAGGCGATTTCCGCCACTTGTCTGTGAAAATGCGAGAGAAGCTCCTTCGCTGGGGTATCCGTGACAGAGACGAGAACGTCCGAAAAGCTGCAAGCAGACTGTTCCGCGAGCGATGGATTGAGGATTGCGCGGGTGCACCCCCTCAAGAGGATGGCGTACCTGCAGAGCCAGCACCTCCCAACTTTGACGGCCTCCTTGAACTGCTAGAGCGAATTGACGTGATCAACACTGGCGTTGAGAACGGTGTTGCACTGGAGGCCATGAAAGGCTTCTGGGAGGGGCGCCCGGACTATCGTGAGACAGTAGAGTTTAATGACCACTTTTGGGAGACCCTATCTGCCGAGTCTGTCTTCATGGCCAGGAGTTTTAATGATTTCTGCCGTCTTGAAGGCGATGGCAAGTACCTGAACCTCTTGGAAGAAAAGCTCCCTGAGGTCACCAAGCTCGCTTTCTTCTTGGAGCGATACCTTCACGTCCTAACTGCTGCCGTTAAGAGGGTAGCAGAGGCAGACGACGAAGATGAGGAAGAAGATACGGTAGAGCAGGAGTTTATTGTTGAACAATTACTCCAAATTGCACTGACCCTCGACTACTCTGACGAGGTTGGACGACGTAAGATGTTCACCCTGCTTCGACAGGCTATTTCGATTCCCGATTTACCAGATGAGGTAACAAAGCTCGCCGTTGAGACACTTCAGAGTATCTGTTCGCCAGATGCTGCCGGGGAGCGAGAATTCATAAGCATTGTTCTAGAGTCAGTGGCAGATGTTCATGATACCATTGTCGACGACCCTCCTGCAGATGATGCAGAAGACAGTTTCCATTCAGCCAGATCAGAGGTTAGCGGTCAGAGCACGCCAACTAAGGGAAGCAAGCGAGGTGGTAGCCCTGAGCTGACTGAGGAAGAAGCGCGTGAGAAAGCAGTGCGAGAGATCGTTGTCAACATGAAGTGCTTGCATATCGTTCAGTGCATGCTCACCCATGTGGCAAGCAACCTCCAGGACAATACCGATCTTGTGGCGATGCTGAATAACCTCGTTGTCCCAGCAGTCCGAAGTCACGAGGCGCCCGTACGTGAGCGAGGCCTGGTTTGTCTTGGCCTTTGTGCCCTCCAGGATCGTTCACTTGCCGAGGAGAATCTTAGCTTGTTCATGCATTTTTTCACCAAGGGTCACACAGCACTTCAGATCACTGCTCTGCACATTCTCACCGATATCCTCAACGTTCATGGCGCCCAGCTCATATCGTCAACACCTGGCCTGCTGAAGATTTACGTCAAAGCTGTCAAGGGTGGTGGCAAGTCGCCTGAGGTCCAGGCGGCTGCTACTGTTGCCGCCTCAAAGCTGCTGCTTGGTCGTGTCGTCAGTGAGGAGGAAGCCTGCCAGGATCTGCTCAAGTCACTCGTCGTCGCGTACTTTGACCCCTCGTCTGCATCCAACCAGACGGTTCGACAGGCACTCAACTACTTCCTCCCTGTCTTCTGCTTTTCCCGAGAAGAGAACCAAAATCTCATGCGGTCCATCGCCCTTGACGCAATCCATGCTCTATTCAATGTTCGCGAAAGCCTGGAGGATGACGATGTGGATGTTGAGGAGGATATGGTCAGCATGACTACCATCGCAGCTTGCCTTGTCGACTGGACCGATCCCCGAAAATGCTATAGATCTACAAACCTGCTGGAATCTGACAAGAAGGCGGTCAATGGTGACGTGCATCTTGACTTTGCCATGGATATCCTAGAGAAATTGCAAGGCAACATCACTAGTGAGTTAACAACTTGCATTGACAATTACGCATACTGACCCATCTACAGAAGAAGAAAAGAAACTCATCGGCGCCCTTCTCGGAAAGCTCCACATTTCCCCGGGATCAAGCGAGGAGAAGCTGCGTGAGGCTTACAATGAGGTCAGCATCGCAGTGGAAGAAGGCTTATTGTCTGATGCCACTAGCCGCAGCGCACTCTTCAAGCTTCATGTCAGTTTGGGCAAGATCGTGAATGCCCTTGATGAACAACAACCAGCCCACCGACGTACCAGCAGGAGTACCTCTGTGATAACGGATCATCCATCTCCCGAGGAAGAGAAGACGGTCATGGAGGAGCCAAGCATTAAGGAGGAGGATGAAGAAAGCGATGGCACTGTGGTTCCTAAGGAGGAAAAGGACGAACGAGAATCTCTTGTGGACGACCTTTTGTCAGATGGTGAGGATGTAGAGATGACAGACGTGTAAGAGACAAAGATTGATGAAGTAATGACATGGGACCTGGATAATTTGGTGTATCGTGATGGTTGGGCGGATACCATGGGTTCGATTATGGGAGGGAACTTGGTTTTGGCGACGTGTTCTTGATTTACTATTGTTTCTAACTTTTGATGTTCTTATCCATGAATTCCTGGTTAGACACCGGGAGTCATGCTTACACAAAGCTCTCAGATATTCATACATGAAGATACCCATTACTGAGAAGCTAAATGGTGCTAGTTACGCGACCCCAACCAAAATAGGAGACCACCAAGGCCAATGTTGATCAACAAGTGTTGACCGAGACTCCAGGCCATACAGTAGAGATACTTGGGCGAGAAGACTGTCCAAATAAACAGATGAGTTCTCAGTGAAGTGCAAGCCGCCATGACTAATGCAACTGTCGCAGAGACGAAAACAGTCTGCAAAGTAATGTACTGCCAGAAGGCATTGCGCTGACCATCGTGGTACTTGCGCAGTAGGAGAAGGTTGGCGGCAGATGTCCAAAAGATTGGCCCAGCCCAGTTGCTGACCAAAGTGAGAAAACCAACGGCAAAGAAATTGAAGCCACTGATACCGTTGTATGCGCTGGAAAGATCGACGGAGGAGATGGCATTCGAGCCACCAAAGGCGAAGAATGTTGTGTATTGAAGAAGAATAGCTGTAATGGTGATTCCAGTCACGGAAAGGTCGGTGGCTTGGAGTGCGTGGAAGAGGATATCAGATAAAAGAAATAGAGGAATGTTTGTAGCACGAGACTGGGTCATGCCAAAGATGGTATAGAGATGATGGAAAAGATATGCTGTAATGTGTCAGTGGCAATAGTGCAAATATGGTGTATGAGAGACGTTACCTGACTGCAACTGGCCATTTCGACCGCCAGTGAACGACCGATAGATGCCATATCCAAACAAGACGCCAAGAAGAATAAAGGCAGTCCTGGCCCTCCAAAGCAATGACTGTCCCACGAACATGTCGTTCAAGCTTTTAGCAAAGCCAACAACGAGCTCCGGGGCATCCTCGCTTGTAAAGTCAAGCTTGAAGCTATACGCAGACATGAGCAGAACTGAGGTAGCACTTGTGCTAGCCAGAGAAGGGAGGCTCTTCAGACGGGCAAGCAAGCGGAATGACATGAGAATGTACCCAAAAGTGACAATAGCCCAGAGAAGTTGAGGGTGCGTAACGATGAAGCTCTTCACGATGTCAGGACTTCCTGCAAATTTCTGGCCAGTCTGATTCCAGCCCCTGGTGAGTCTCAAAGCCACAAGCGCAACGAAAACCCAAGCGATGCCGGTAAGGCTGTTACTCCTAGGATCTTGGTTAGTATGAGAAGCTAATTCTGTACTCAACTATCACATACCTTCGGATATGAAGCACTCCTTGTATTACAAGCCAAATGCTAGAAGACCAGTACCAAAAGTGCTGTTCCTCCTCGACGTAGCTACTTGCATACATCATGGCGCCGTAGGATAATGTCATGAGGCTGAATGGAAGAACTTGTCCATCTTGATGAGTCCCAAGACTGATAAGAACAACCGTGCTTGCAATAGCGGCAACAGCAGCAATCGCTTGGCCG
Source organism: Fusarium sp. NRRL 29148 (assembly GCA_013759095.1). Lineage (NCBI taxonomy): Eukaryota > Fungi > Ascomycota > Sordariomycetes > Hypocreales > Nectriaceae > Fusarium > Fusarium sp. NRRL 29148. The sequence continues at coordinate 27,952 of JABSTL010000477.1, forward strand.
ATGTAAAGCTTGGGCATATCGTAGTTTGAAGCCATGCTGCTCATGAGATCTTGGGCTCGGCGGAGCCACTGTGACATGTCATCAAGCCACTTTTGGTCAAGCTCGTTACCGGCTGCGAGTACATGTGCCTCTTTGTTGATCCTTCGCCATTGACATGCCAGTTCGTTGATCTCGGTCTGCTCAAGAGCACATGGGTCAACGCTACTACTCTGTTCGTCAAAGAGCTCACTTCCGAAAGCGGCTGTGACAATGTTAAGGATTTGCCTAGCATTTCGGACCAGAATCTGAATCTGATCACTGGTCTTGTGCCAGAAAGGGAGGAAATCAGGGATGAAAGCTCCCAGATTGTTCTTGGATACCGGGAAACCCAAAAGGGCGGCAATAGTAGGCGCCAAGTCAGATTGCTCGACCATGGAGTAGTAATCAAACTCATCCTTGGGTTGAGCTGGGGCAGAGAGCTTTTGAGAGACCTTCTTAAGCTTTGGGGACATGAAAACCAAGGCGGGTGAGGTTTCGCCGGGTGAAGAAGCACCATGGTTGCCAGCATCATTCATACCATGATCACCGCAAAGCACGAAGAGTGTCGAGTCCAAATGAGGCTTGGACTCCATGGCTTCGAAAAGGGTCTTGACAATACCATCCATTTCGCGCTGCTTGGGAAACATATTCGAGCTTTTGACATGTTAGTGAACTGCTAGGAGAAACAGCCGCCAGTCAAACAAACCTCTTTGGTCCAGCCTTGTGCCCGATATGATCTAGACCAAGATAATGAAGCACCATAAGACCCCAATCATTGTTCTCAAGTGCAGGGGCAATGTTTCTGGTGACATTGTTGTCAACCTCTGTGAAGTCCTGGGAAATGTCAGTCGGGTTGAACATGAGAATCATTTGCTGAGCTACAAACCGCCACAAAGAAGCTGGAAGTTCCATCTTCGCGATCGAAAGTCTGGGGAAACAGCTTCAGCCAAGTGTCGTCTCCGTACATGAGAAGCTTGCCCATGCCCTTGGCTTTAATCTGAGCTAACCAAGTATCTTGAGAAGCGAGTGTGGACGAAGTATCTGCCTCATCAAAGTTCAAAATAAGATCAACAAACGAAGGAATTGAACCGGTTGTCATGGACTTGATTCTGGGCATAGTAACTGTAGGTGATCGAGCATTGGCGGTAAAAGGCATTGCGCTGCCATCTCGGATGAGACTGGAATTCGATAAGCACAAGTATTTATGAGATGAAATACAATTGATAAGAAATACCTTTGAACATAATCAAATCCCGAGGTGTCCGAGTACACAAAGTCGCTACAAGAAAGGTCAATTGAGAGTTCAGGATGAGATAGTAGGATTCATTAAAGCTCTACCTTCTGAGGGCATCGACAACCATAAATATTAAACGATCAAACGGCGCATCAGGAGGCGATCCAAAGTCAAGAGACTCGAATTCAGCCAATCCAGGAAGAAACGGTTTATATGGGAAGAAGCCCAGCGCAAAGACGACAATTGAGAACGGGATTAGAAGATTGGCTGCGACAAGCAACAGAGTGCGCAGTAACGAGCCATTATGAGGGGACACCATTATAAAAGACATTTATAGAATAGGACAAAGGAGTGACTAAGACGAGGTTGAATATCGTATTTATACAGAAAATAACCCGTCAATAATGCGCCATCATTATATGGAACAATTGAAAATGTGTCAGCTGTGGAAGTGATGGACGTGTCGAGATGAGAGCGTGACAACCTATACATAGCCTTGCCAAGACGAACCAAAGAGGTGGTGGTTGAAAGGGGGAGTGTGATTGGCTGCTCAACTCGAATTGGATGTTGGATGTTGAGCCACACAAGGCTGAGGGGCAAATCTAGATGGAAATTTCGGGTATCACAGATTCAGATTGATTTAGATTTTGCTGCTAAACGCCGATGAATGGATAGAAACCCCAGAATAAAGACCAGAAAACAATTTTACCCCAAATTCAGTTTAAGAGCTCTTCTTCTTGCTCTTGGATCGACTACCGTAAGACTTGAAGACAATCTTGGAAGCCTTTTGCTTGCGCTTGTCGACTCGCTTCTTCTCAATACGACCACTGGAAGGCTTCTTTGAGTCCACATCCATTGCTAGACATGACTGGTTAGTGAAAATGAATGAGATAGACGGTTTTGTTCAAACTCACATGTGGCTTCATTGTCTTGAACATCCTCCTTGGCATCATCGTTGGCGTCCTCTTCATGTGCTGAGAATAGGCATGTTAGCGCTTATTCGTCTTTGAGGTTGTAGTGTACCATTGCCACTCACTGTTCATGTTCACATCTGAAGACTCAGGCTTGGGCTGCTTGGCCAACTCAAGGAGCTTAGCAGAGAGACGCTCATTTCGAGCAGCCTCGGCAGGACCAAAAACATTTTTGACAAGGCGCCTGTTGTTGGCCTTTCTGGTGCTTGCTCGTGCGCTCTTTGCCATTTCTGTCGATATGGTTGAAGATGGATGCTTGAGTAAAAGTCGTTATCAAAGTCCCCTGCTGCTAAGAAAAAAAAGTTGGGACAAGCTACCGAGGGGCAGTAGTGAGTTTAACTGTGGCGGTGTGTGGCTAGTAGACTAAAGCAGAGATCAACAGAGACAGACGTCGGATCCTAGTCCACTCACTCCCTGCGTCTGCCAGGGATGACCGCCTTCTCTTCTTGGACTCGTGTGCGCCAACACTCTAAAGACTGGGCAAACATGACATACCAAGCGTGAGAGGACCCGACGACGAGTTTAGAGCACGCGTGGTGGTTGAGAGAGTCGATCGAATTCTCATTATTCAGTGTCAGTCAGAGTGGAGGGCTCATTACCTTACCTTTTATAATCCGATTGTACATTTGTCTTCTAGATGTAGCTTTTATCTCGCTTCCATTCATTCACTCAGCCACTCACTCGTACCTATTCTCACGGTACCTTGCCTTTTTCCCATTCAGTCTGCCACAACCAAATACCTCTCTCTACAGGCTGCAACCGATCAGCCTGCGCATCTGCCTTGGATGCCGTTGCGCGACTTCCACAACCACTGTTCGCGCCCAACACTGGCAGCACCTTCCGCCACGCATAATCTCCCTCGATAACGATAACAACACCTTCCCTCGGCCCAAAAACGCAAATATTAGCGACCGATAAACGGAAGGAACGACCGACCCCTTCGACTCGACATGGCTTCCGCAGGTTTTGGGTCCGCTACGGCTGCACCCTCGCACTCAACAAATGCACACGCAAATCTTCGATCCGAAGCGAGTTCTCTTGCGCGACAGGTCAACCGCTTGTTAAATCGCCAACTCTCTTCTGTGTGTCAGGTTAACGGAGTTAAGAGTACTGGCATCAAGGCCGAGCTGCAGCGTCGCATACATAATCGTGAGTTTAGGGCCTCCTCATACACAATTCACTCTTGTTTTCGTCTGCACGGCGCGCTGGCTTCATTTCTCTTTCGTATGCTTGTTCGGTCGTGAATCACTGCGTCAAAACTCCTCTGTATCATAGCTAATCATGCCCTCCTCGCCACCAGTCATCCAAGAAGCCGTCAACGCCAACGATCCCGTGCGCCTACAGCAGATTCGCCAGAGCGTGCACAATTCCATCTCGAGCTCTCAGGCTGGATCCTCGCCCTCTCGGTCCAACTACCCGATTTCACATGGTCATGCTTCTTCAACACCTTTCGGGTTGCACAGCATGTCGTTCCCTAGCACCCACGGCAGCCTGTCTAATGGTCAGCGCTCTGTGGTTAACTTCAGCTCGTCAGTGTCCCTCACCTTCAAGCCGAGCCCGTTTTATCAGATCGAGGCGGTTGCTGGTGATATAAAGACCTGCGATGGTATGTTTGCGCGTCATTATGTGTACCTTGTCCGACTTGTTCATACTAACGTCCCTGTCCAGTCATGTCGCAGCATCGTAACACCATTACCTATCCCATCAGACTAGACGACCATCCTGCTTTACAGAAGTGCGTTAACGACCCTTCGTACCGAGTGATGGTCTTTTGCGCAGGAGATACCTTAGGGATACAAGACGTCGCATTTCCTCACCAGTCAGAACTCAAGGTCAACGGCGGCGAGGTCAAGGCCAATTTGCGCGGCTTGAAGAATAAACCTGGATCTACTAGACCGGTTGACATCACAAAAGCGCTTCGTCTTCGTCCGAAATATACTAACAACGTTGAGTTCACATACGCGCTGACATCCAAGGTGAGCATTATGCACGAGCGTTGTTACAATCATAGTCTGACACCGAATACAGAATTTCTACCTTGTGGTAAATGTTTGTAAGATAACATCTGTCGAACAGCTTGCGGAGCGCATTGCCAATGGCAAGAAGATATCGATTGATTCTGTAAAGCAAGAACGTGTGTGCCACACACTACTTGTCCAGTACTCCTGAGCTATCACTGACGTGCAATTAGTCAACGCCAAGGCACAAGATCCGGATGTGGTAGCAACTTCACAGGTGCTATCTCTCAAATGCCCATTGTCATACATGCGATTAGCACTCCCTTGTCGTGGGTTGAGCTGCACACACTTGCAATGTTTTGATGCCACTTCTTATCTCCAACTGCAAGAACAAGGCCCGCAATGGCAATGTCCTATCTGCAACAAGTCCGCAACTTTTGAGCAGTTGGCTGTAGATGCGTAAGTTTATAAGCTGTGATTATGAAGGGTCTTCCTTTTCTAATCTCAAGTAGATATGTCAAAGACATCCTGGAAAAAACACCAAAGAGTCAGGAAACCGTGACCATCGAACCCAATGGCGAATGGCATCTCAAGAGCACAGATGACAGTAGTCAAGGGCACACGAATGGGAACTCATCTTACGCAAATGCCTTTGATGATGATGACGACGATCTGGTAATATCAGAGGTCAATTCTATTGGCCACCGCCGTTTAGAGACACCCAGAATTTCTACGCCGATTAGTACGCCAGTGACAGCAGGTCGCGACGCGTCGTCTTCTGCTGGACCCAGGGGCATAGCGTCTACCAGCACAAAGCGCCCAGTGGCCGCTGTCATCGACCTAACGCTATCTGACGACGACGATGATGATCCGCCGCCGCCCCCAAAAAGGCAAAACACGTCGATGAACGGATATTCAGGCAACCTGCCCAACAACTCTCCAATCTCGCCAGGTGATCTCGGGTATCTTTAGGGGGATGCTCGTCCTCAGGGACGCAAGAAACATAAACGGAATCGTAAGACTCTTTAGAATGAGTCTATGGTGGCAGTGAAATATGTCACACTGGGGCAGTCCATATAGCTGCTTGGTATTATGGGTGTTGGTTGATGACTTTTACTTTGGCATGTTCTGAACCGGCGTTGGAGGAGACGGAAAATGATTCCCCTGCTAATTACCGGCATTGCTATTACGGTTGTTTTTCGCGAGGTGTAAGGGAGTATTTAAAAGAATGGGGGATCAGTCGTTCAGGGGGTACTTGACTATTTCAAGAGACAGGGTCTAGTCTCAAACATAACAGGAGGCAATAGAAAGACAAGTAACCTCTTCCACATGTTCTCATTCCAAATAGGGGCGCCATGGAAGGCAAAGAGTACAAAGTTTGACGATTGTCCACGTCGCGAACCAATGTTGTGACGATGAAGTCACATGGCGAATTGCAAATCATTTTCACAGGAAAACGCGAGTATCAGAAACGCATAAATCATTTTTCATTCATGTGGATTGGCTTCAAAGAGAAATATCATCTCGAGCATGCCTTCTATCTCGCCCTCAAATCATCACATCCAAGCCTGATTTAAAACCAAATTCCTATCCCATCATGACCCAATTGACTCCATAAATCGCACATACTTTTTCTTATCGCTTTTCCCAATTATGCTCCAATGTCCTTTCTCTTGCTAGGCACAGCAGTCTCAGCCTTCCACGAGTCAACGTTGTGGATCAAGCAAGCCTCGCCCTGGTCACGACGGGTGAGACGACCGATGCGGTACACCTTCTCACCAGCATCGGTAAGAGCCTGAGAAACGCTGTCGGCCTTTTCAGGGTCGACAGCAATGACCATACCGACACCGGAGTTGAAGGTGCGGCACATCTCGATGGGCTCGACGTTGCCAGCTTCGCGCATCCACTTGAATACAGGAGGAATCTCCCATGAGCCGAACTCGATTTCAGCAGCGAGAGATTCGGGGATCATGCGGGGGACGTTCTCGACGAGGCCGCCACCGGTGATGTGAGCAAGACCCTTGATGTGAGAGAGGACAGGTAGAAGAGACTTGACGTAGATTCGTGTAGGAGTGAGAAGGGACTCGCCAACGGTGATGGACTGGTCCCAAGGAGCAGGGTCGGTGTAGCTGAGGCCAGCGCGAGAAACAATGCGGCGAGCCAGAGAGAAACCGTTGGAGTGAACACCAGCGGAGCCAAGGCCGAGGAGGACATCGTCTTGAGCCATTTCATCCTTGCGAGGAAGCTTGATATCAGCAGTAACGGTACCAACAGCACAACCAGCAGCGTCGTAATCATCGTTCTGGTACATACCAGGCATCTCAGCAGTCTCACCACCAACAAGGGCACAGCCAGCTTGTCGGCAACCATCAGCAACGCCCTGGACGAAGTCAGCAGCAGTAGAGAGATCCAACTTGCTGCAGCCGTAGTAATCCAGGAACATAACAGGGGTGGCACCCTGAACAACGAGATCGTTGACGTTCATGGCAACCAGATCGATACCAACTGTGTCGTGCTTCTTCATTGCCTGTGCTATCATGAGCTTGGTGCCAACGCCGTCAATAGCACCAACGATAATGGGAGCTTGAGGGTAGCCAGCTTGAGACAGATCAACTTCGCCACCAAAGCCACCAATCTCAGCATCAGCGCCAGGTCGCTTGGTGCTGGCGACAGCCTTCTTGATCTTCTCGACAAAGTCGTTTCCGGCTTGGATATCGACGCCAGCCTGGGCATAAGTCATGGAGGTCTGAGCAGTTGAACGGAAAGCTCGGTGAGCGATGTCCTTTCGGTAGAAAGCACCCTCGAAATCGATGACCTTCTGGTCAAGAGCGGCATAAGCAGTATCAACAGCAGCTCGGAGCGAGTCGCCAACAGCGTTGATAGCAATGACACGGCCACCAGAAGTCTTGAGACCAGTGCTGTCGAGTGTGGTACCAGCGTGGAAGATGTTGCAGCCAGCGGGAGGCGTCTGAACGGACATAGCCGTACCCTTGGGGTAAGAACCAGGGTAACCACCAGAAGCAAGGACAACAGTAGCGCTGAACTTGTTCTCAACGGTAAGCCTGCAGTTGTCGAGGTAGCCGTTGGCACAAGCAAGCATGATCTCAGCCAAATCAGTATCGTCAGAGAGAAGAGGAAGGACAGTTTGTGTTTCAGGGTCACCGAATCGGACGTTGTACTCGAGAACCTTGGGTCCCTTGCTGGTGATCATGAGACCAGTGAAGAGAACACCACGGAAAGGCTGCTGCTCTCGGCGCATACCGGAGATGGTGGGCTCGAGAATCTCACGGTCGATGAGCTCAGTAAGCTCCTTGGTAGCAATGTTTGTAGGCGCATAGCATCCCATGCCACCAGTGTTGGGGCCCTGGTCTCCATCGAAGATGCGCTTGTGGTCCTGGGCGAGAGGCAGAGATCGGATAGCGTAGCCGTCGCAGAAAGTCAGAACACTGAGCTCATCACCAATGAGAAGCTCTTCAATAACAACCTCGTCACCAGCGTCGCCGAACTCCTTGTCAACCATGATTTGCTTCAAAGCAGCCCTGGCCTCCTCCTTGGTCTGGGGAAGGATAACACCCTTTCCAGCAGCGAGACCAGTGGCCTTGATAACGACGTCATGGTCGACGCTATCGATGTATGCAACGGCCTTGTTGTAGTCGGAGAAGTTCTCATAAGCGGCAGTAGGAACGTTGTACTTCTTCATGAAATCCTTGGAGTAGGTCTTGCTGCCCTCAAGTCGCGCAGCTTCCTTGGAGGGACCGAAGCAGGGAATGCCAGCCTTTCGGAACCATCCCTCAACACCGTCGACGAGAGGAGCCTCAGGGCCGGGAACAACAAGGTTAACGCCGTTCTCCTGAGAAAACTTGACAAGACCAGCGAAATCCTCAGCCTTGACTGAAGAAACATTTGTGGTCTTGAGGCATCCAGCAGTTCCTCCGTTACCGGGGACAGCAAAGATCTGCTCAACTCGAGAAGAATGGCTGAGCTTCCAAGCCAGAGCGTGCTCACGGCCGCCGTTGCCGATGAGCAGAATTCGAAGGTCCGCCATGTTGGTTCGTGAGAATATGTGCGGGGAGAAGAATCGGCACGAATGCGATTCCGAGATTCGGCGGCGAGAATCGGTCCACAGAGGTTCTCGGCTCAGGGTCTTTGTAGATACTAAAAGACTAAAAGGTCAGAATCTCGTACAGACATCCGAATTTTGACTGTGACTTACTTTAATTGACTCCTTTGAGAGGAACCAGCTCTGTAAAGAGACAAAAGTTGGTGGTGGACTGAACTAGAATCAAACCGACTCTGCACCTACACTAAACTTTTTCTAACTTTTCAACTGCCCCGCGCTCTGCTCTTTCCCTCAATTGAGCCCCGCGTTGTATGGATCCTCCAACCTTTCATTACGGCTTATCGTTATCGATAATGCTGACTCAGCGAGCTCGAAGCTCCCGCCCAGTTCATCCAACCAGGAGAGCACTTCGGTGAGCTTGGAAGTACGTTTCCCTTTGAGTTCGACGCAAACGACGTCCTTAACTTACCACGCGCACGAATATTAAATCATATTCCAGATCACACATAGCTCAGACCATTCTCTGATATTGATGATCTAACGTGAATCTACCAAATCGCCCATCATGTCTTTCGAACCCGTCATGCCTCCCTTTAACTCGAGCGATCCATCTGCCAACTTCCTCAGCTCCTCCTGTCTCGACTTCCTCCTTATTGAGCTCGTTCCTATGGCCTACCGCGTAACTCATGAGCGAGATTCTATCGCATCAGAATCAAATGGCGCACCCGCAGATACCGCCTCAACTAGCCATGCAGTAAGCTCCAGCGCAGCCGGAATAATGGCTGGTCCCGCGACAAGGAAGGACGAGGAAGAGGATATGGACGCAGTGCACTATCGCCTTGAGATGCTGGGGTACAGAGTAGGGCAGGGTCTTGTAGAAAGGTGCGCATCGATGTCTGGAGTTCTCTATGCCGTCATGGCTTACATCGTAACAGATTCTCAAGAGACCGACCACGATTCAACGACACACTCGACGTTATCAAATTCCTCTGCAAAGATCTTTGGACGCTGGTGTTTGGCAAGAATATTGACAATCTGAAGACAAATCACAGAGTCCGTTTTCCTTCTCTGTTCGGTACGAGAACATTACGCTGAATTGAGCCAGGGAGTTTACGTATTGACCGACAACCTATTCCGACCCTTCTCGCGCATGAGCACAGAAGCTGGCGGCCAAGCAATCGTTCGCGCACAGCCAGTATGGACCCAGAAATCCCCAATCTCTTCTTAATATGTTCTTTTATTGACTTGGTACACCCCGCAGTTCTTATGGTTCCCATGCGGTATCGTACGGGGTGCATTGGCTGCCCTTGGAATCAACACCAGTGTCCAAGCTGAAATCAACGAGTTGCCGGGTGCCGTGTTTCAGATTAAAACCATACCAAACAAGCCCTGAGGGGTTTGTCAGTCTAGCTATAATACCACGATACCCTTCTACCAAGCCTGGGCACAGCACACCAAACACCCAACCAACGAGTGCCATGAACGCGCAAGAGCTAAATTTCGTCGTGGTTTAGACCAATCCTTGACCAAAACTCCAATCATACCTGCAGCAATCCCCAAGATTCATCAATATCGGGGCTATAAAGACATCGACCGTAAATCATCGCCCGGAACAATCACAGCCTGCGCAAAGTCATATCATCAGCAATCGCGCTCATGACTCATATTACTATGTCTAGTGCCATAGCTATGGGCCTCCTCAGGAGTGTCCTTGCCTGCTCTGGAAGCCTCTTACTGGGTATTAGGGAAGATATCAAATTGGGGGTATTCACTTTTGGGGAGGGTTGTGGACAAAGCTGACACCCTTGGAGATGTTGCCCTTGAGGCCCTCAGTGGCCTTGGCCAGAAGAGCCTTCTCCTGCTCGGTAATGCCCTCCAGTGGGTTTCTGGCCTTCTCAGCACCATTGGGCTATGTAAAATTAGCACATATCCCATCTAGAAACGAAACAATCTACCACTTACGCCGAGCTCAATGGGAACAGAGAAGAAGTCGGTTCCAGTCTCCTTGGCGATGGCCTCACCGTCAGGAACTCCGGGAAGGTAGACGTAGCTGGGCTCAACGAGTCCCTTCTCGCCCTTGACAGCACGGAGAACCTTCTCGGCAAATCTGCAGTCATGTCAGTTACTGGATGGAGCAATGTGAAGTGGTTGGGCAACCCACCGGAAACCAGCGTAAGCCATTGATAGAGTGGCGCTGCCAGCACCATCCTTGGCCTTGACGACCTCGTCACCGCCGAACTGGACGCGGTTCACGAGAGCATCGTACTTGTCCTTGGGGATATCAACGGCAGGCGAGGCCTTGCTGAAAAGGGGGACGATGGTCTCTCCAGAGTGACCACCAATGACGGGGATGGTCAGCTCTTGGGGGTTAGCCCTGCCAGTGATCTCGGCAACGAAGGTCTCGGCACGGACGATGTCGAGGGTGGTCACACCAAAGAGACGCTGGGGGTTGAAGACGCCCTTGGCCTTGAGGACCTCGGCAGCGATAGGGACTGTAGAGTTGACAGGGTTGGAGATGACGAGGATGAATGCCTTGGGGGCGACCTCGGCGGCAACCTCGATGAGACCCTTAACAATGCCAGCATTAATGTTGAAGAGATCGTCACGAGTCATACCAGGCTTGCCTGTGCGGGGGATGTGGTCAGTAGAGTAAAAACTGGGGGAGGGGCTCCGGGG